>CM056092.1:17112423-17152884 GCA_002259235.3 Caenorhabditis latens | reverse complement strand
GCCTAAGCCTAAGCCTAAGCCTAAGCCTAAGCCTAAGCCTAAGCCTAAGCCTAAGCCTAAGCCTAAGCCTAAGCCTAAGCCTAAGCCTAAGCCTAAGCCTAAGCCTAAGCCTAAGCCTAAGCCTAAGCCTAAGCCTAAGCCTAAGCCTAAGCCTAAGCCTAAGCCTAAGCCTAAGCCTAAGCCTAAGCCTAAGCCTAAGCCTAAGCCTAAGCCTAAGCCTAAGCCTAAGCCTAAGCCTAAGCCTAAGCCTAAGCCTAAGCCTAAGCCTAAGCCTAAGCCTAAGCCTAAGCCTAAGCCTAAGCCTAAGCCTAAGCCTAAGCCTAAGCCTAAGCCTAAGCCTAAGCCTAAGCCTAAGCCTAAGCCTAAGCCTAAACTTTTTCCCCTTTTTTTGTTTCATACTGAAACAAAACCTGATTTGGGCTGCACTCTTGTACTCGCTCGCTTCGCTCGCGAGATTTCCGGCGCAATGAAAGACAGAAAATTCCTTCAGAATCACAGGCGCCATGAAAGACAGCAAATTCCTTCAGAATCACAGGCGCCATGAAAGACAGAAAATTCTATCAGAACCTCGGGCGCCATGAAAGACAGAAAATTCTTTTCTCTATTTTTTGTGTTACATCACAAAAAATTGCCCAAATTCGGCTCGCGTGATTCAAAAACTTGTCAAATCGTGATAATATACACTGTTTTTGCACAAAAAACAAACTTTTTAACTGATTTTCCAAGTTTAATGGACTCATTCATACATGTAGCCTTTCGTTCAAAACAATAGTATAAGAAATCATTAAAAGTGTCATAATGAAGGCGCTCCGCGCCTTCATTACAACATTTTAATAATTTCTTATACTATTGTTTCAAACGAAACGCAATTGTATATCTCATATCGAATTTTTCACAAAAACGTGGGGTGTTTGACACAAAACAAGGATTTAGAGCTTGATCAAAGTTGGAAGGTTTACAATCCTTAGTTTTACCTTGAAACACAACTACAATGACAGTTGTTATTTTTTACACTGACACTTTTTTATTATAATGACAAATTGTAAAAAAAAATCGAGGGACAAATGCATACAAATGTTTACCAAACAAACAACGTCAAATTCTCGTGAAAAAACAACTGTCACTAAGTAAAGCTCGCCGAATTTGGGCAATTTTTTGTGATGTAACACAAAAAATAGAGAAAAGAATTTTCTGTCTTTCATGGCGCCCGAGGTTCTGATAGAATTTTCTGTCTTTCATGGCGCCTGTGATTCTGAAGGAATTTGCTGTCTTTCATGGCGCCTGTGATTCTGAAGGAATTTTCTGTCTTTCATTGCGCCGGAAATCTCGCGAGCGAAGCGAGCGAGTACAAGAGTGCAGCCCAAATCAGGTTTTGTTTCAGTATGAAACAAAAAAGGGGAAAAAGTGAAGAAAAGTAAAAATAGTTGGAAAAAGAGTGTTAAAAAGTGTGAAAAAGTGAAAAAATGAAGAAAAAGTGAAAAAATGAGATGTATGTTCTGTATTTGTAGCCTTCACGGTGACGCTTCGCTCCGCTCAGCGTCACCGTAAACGCAATCTGAGTAGTGGCGCTTCGCACCACGACTATTGTTTCAAACTTTGTAAAGAGTCACTCTCCTAGTGTCAGTCACTCTCCTAGCAATCGGTTCAATTCGAATGAATAAAAATATACGTGAATCATTTCAAGAAATAAAAACAATCACCAAACTCATATCTGAAGAACTGTATTTTTAATTTCTAAAAATTCGAAAAAAAATTTTTTTTTCAAATTTTCCATAGTCCAAAAAAATTTTTACAAACCAAAATCCTGAAAAAAAATTAACAGTTCTATCAAATAAAAGATGCTAAACAATGTGGCATCAGAAAAACTCCAAAATTCGCACTTTGATTTTTGGTCATTTTCAACTTTTTGACCTTATCTCTTTTTGATCTCAATTCAGGTTAGAGCTAAAAGGTGACACTAAATTGCATTTAACAGCCCGTCTAATGTTCTAAACAGACGTCAAAGAAATAATCTTGTACGAAGTAAGCGAAACCAGTTATATGACAAAATTCATCAAAAACTACATAGGGGTCTAACTCACAGGGACCGGTTAGGAAAAATCCAAAAATATTTTTCCCGTACTCTCCAAATAATTCTCTATCTGATACAATCATAAAAATTCACTATATCGACACTTTTGTGTTAAGCCTAAGCCTTTGCTAAGCCTAAGCTAAGCCTAAGCTAAGCCTAAGCACACTCAAACGCTTATAACTCAGCTCAGAGGTGTCGTACCGCGGAGATCAACATATCAGGTGATAGCTACGCGGTAGGGCTACATTTTATTAGTACTTACCAAAACGGTCCCTCCTCTTTGACCCCCTCAAAAAATTCAAAAACTGAAAAAAAAATGTTCAAAGTCCAAAAAAAAAAAACGTATAGACGAAAAGTTATGCACTATAGTTCAAAAGTTGCGCCTACAAGAGACGTACTTAAGTCCTAAAGCTCATTCAAAACAGATAATGTTAAATCAAATGCGGCCGTTTTGAAAGTCTAGATCTCGATTATCGATCGATTATTGATTGATTTTCAAAAAATCAATATCATCATCAGATGCCCAACTCTAAGCTCTAACTCATCCAAAAAAAATTTCCGAAAAATATTCACACACAAAAAAGTTATAGGCAATCTAAGATTTTTTGAGCCAACTTTGAGCTCACAGAGCTCAGCTCGGAGCAGGCCACCAGGGCTCAAAAGTGGTGGACGCTGGTCCCCCTCAGGGCTACCGATTGGTAACATAAAATCCCGAATCGGTGAGAAAAGTGATTTAGCCTCAGCCCAAATGGCACAGGCAGAAGCCTGCGCCTGAGCCTAAGCCTAAGCCTAAGCCTAAGCCTAAGCCTAAGCCTAAGCCTAAGCCTAAGCCTAAGCCTAAGCCTAAGCCTAAGCCTAAGCCTAAGCCTAAGCCTAAGCCTAAGCCTAAGCCTAAGCCTAAGCCTAAGCCTAAGCCTAAGCCTAAGCCTAAGCCTAAGCCTAAGCCTAAGCCTAAGCCTAAGCCTAAGCCTAAGCCTAAGCCTAAGCCTAAGCCTAAGCCTAAGCCTAAGCCTAAGCCTAAGCCTAAGCCTAAGCCTAAGCCTAAGCCTAAGCCTAAGCCTAAGCCTAAGCCTAAGCCTAAGCCTAAGCCTAAGCCTAAGCCTAAGCCTAAGCCTAAGCCTAAGCCTAAGCCTAAGCCTAAGCCTAAGCCTAAGCCTAAGCCTAAGCCTAAGCCTAAGCCTAAGCCTAAGCCTAAGCCTAAGCCTAAGCCTAAGCCTAAGCCTAAGCCTAAGCCTAAGCCTAAGCCTAAGAAAATGCTGATTTTGTGCACTGCAAAACAAACTAAAAATGACGGGGTCCAGAATTGTGGAATTCGCGTGACCCAGAATTGTGGAGTTCGCGTGACCCACGATGGTGGAATTCGCGTGGATTCGTTCGCCGGGGGACGGGTTTCTAAGAAGCCTAAGCCTGAAGAAATGTTGGAAGCATTTCCCGTGTGCTTGAAGTGACTTCCCGGTGTCAGTTTGAGGACTTTCCGTGGATTGCGCAGGAGGAACAGGCAAATTTACACATTGTGTGAATTTGGAATTCGCCCAGTTTTCACCAATCTCTCAGGCTTAGGTTTCTTAGAGACTCGGTCAAAAACTTGGCTGCCAGTCAAAAAATCGTTGGCAACGATTTTCTGCTAAAATTGACAAAAACTCTAGATTTGGCAAAAAAAATGCGCTAAAATTGCGTTGTGCAGTGCACGAACTGGAACATGATCATGGTATCGCTAGGCATCGGCCTAAGCGTAAGCTCCCTAGCACTAAGCCTAAGCCTAAGCCTAAGAAATTTGACTGTCAGCCAAAAATAAAGTCGCAGGGTTGGGTCTACGCGTAGGCTTCCTAGCTCTAAGCCTAAGCCTAAGCCTAAGCCTAAGCCTAAGCCTAAGCCTAAGCCTAAGCCTAAGCCTAAGCCTAAGCCTAATCCCCTTTTTTTGTTTCATACTGAAACAAAACCTGATTTGGGCTGCACTCTTGTACTCGCTCGCTTCGCTCGCGAGATTTCCGGCGCAATGAAAGACAGAAAATTCCTTCAGAATCACAGGCGCCATGAAAGACAGCAAATTCCTTCAGAATCACAGGCGCCATGAAAGACAGAAAATTCTATCAGAACCTCGGGCGCCATGAAAGACAGAAAATTCTTTTCTCTATTTTTTGTGTTACATCACAAAAAATTGCCCAAATTCGGCTCGCGTGATTCAAAAACTTGTCAAATCGTGATAATATACACTGTTTTTGCACAAAAAACAAACTTTTTAACTGATTTTCCAAGTTTAATGGACTCATTCATACATGTAGCCTTTCGTTCAAAACAATAGTATAAGAAATCATTAAAAGTGTCATAATGAAGGCGCTCCGCGCCTTCATTACAACATTTTAATAATTTCTTATACTATTGTTTCAAACGAAACGCAATTGTATATCTCATATCGAATTTTTCACAAAAACGTGGGGTGTTTGACACAAAACAAGGATTTAGAGCTTGATCAAAGTTGGAAGGTTTACAATCCTTAGTTTTACCTTGAAACACAACTACAATGACAGTTGTTATTTTTTACACTGACACTTTTTTATTATAATGACAAATTGTAAAAAAAAATCGAGGGACAAATGCATACAAATGTTTACCAAACAAACAACGTCAAATTCTCGTGAAAAAACAACTGTCACTAAGTAAAGCTCGCCGAATTTGGGCAATTTTTTGTGATGTAACACAAAAAATAGAGAAAAGAATTTTCTGTCTTTCATGGCGCCCGAGGTTCTGATAGAATTTTCTGTCTTTCATGGCGCCTGTGATTCTGAAGGAATTTGCTGTCTTTCATGGCGCCTGTGATTCTGAAGGAATTTTCTGTCTTTCATTGCGCCGGAAATCTCGCGAGCGAAGCGAGCGAGTACAAGAGTGCAGCCCAAATCAGGTTTTGTTTCAGTATGAAACAAAAAAGGGGAAAAAGTGAAGAAAAGTAAAAATAGTTGGAAAAAGAGTGTTAAAAAGTGTGAAAAAGTGAAAAAATGAAGAAAAAGTGAAAAAATGAGATGTATGTTCTGTATTTGTAGCCTTCACGGTGACGCTTCGCTCCGCTCAGCGTCACCGTAAACGCAATCTGAGTAGTGGCGCTTCGCACCACGACTATTGTTTCAAACTTTGTAAAGAGTCACTCTCCTAGTGTCAGTCACTCTCCTAGCAATCGGTTCAATTCGAATGAATAAAAATATACGTGAATCATTTCAAGAAATAAAAACAATCACCAAACTCATATCTGAAGAACTGTATTTTTAATTTCTAAAAATTCGAAAAAAAATTTTTTTTTCAAATTTTCCATAGTCCAAAAAAATTTTTACAAACCAAAATCCTGAAAAAAAATTAACAGTTCTATCAAATAAAAGATGCTAAACAATGTGGCATCAGAAAAACTCCAAAATTCGCACTTTGATTTTTGGTCATTTTCAACTTTTTGACCTTATCTCTTTTTGATCTCAATTCAGGTTAGAGCTAAAAGGTGACACTAAATTGCATTTAACAGCCCGTCTAATGTTCTAAACAGACGTCAAAGAAATAATCTTGTACGAAGTAAGCGAAACCAGTTATATGACAAAATTCATCAAAAACTACATAGGGGTCTAACTCACAGGGACCGGTTAGGAAAAATCCAAAAATATTTTTCCCGTACTCTCCAAATAATTCTCTATCTGATACAATCATAAAAATTCACTATATCGACACTTTTGTGTTAAGCCTAAGCCTTTGCTAAGCCTAAGCTAAGCCTAAGCTAAGCCTAAGCACACTCAAACGCTTATAACTCAGCTCAGAGGTGTCGTACCGCGGAGATCAACATATCAGGTGATAGCTACGCGGTAGGGCTACATTTTATTAGTACTTACCAAAACGGTCCCTCCTCTTTGACCCCCTCAAAAAATTCAAAAACTGAAAAAAAAATGTTCAAAGTCCAAAAAAAAAAAACGTATAGACGAAAAGTTATGCACTATAGTTCAAAAGTTGCGCCTACAAGAGACGTACTTAAGTCCTGAAGCTCATTCAAAACAGATAATGTTAAATCAAATGCGGCCGTTTTGAAAGTCTAGATCTCGATTATCGATCGATTATTGATTGATTTTCAAAAAATCAATATCATCATCAGATGCCCAACTCTAAGCTCTAACTCATCCAAAAAAAATTTCCGAAAAATATTCACACACAAAAAAGTTATAGGCAATCTAAGATTTTTTGAGCCAACTTTGAGCTCACAGAGCTCAGCTCGGAGCAGGCCACCAGGGCTCAAAAGTGGTGGACGCTGGTCCCCCCCTCAGGGCTACCGATTGGTAACATAAAATCCCGAATCGGTGAGAAAAGTGATTTAGCCTCAGCCCAAATGGCACAGGCAGAAGCCTGCGCCTGAGCCTAAGCCTAAGCCTAAGCCTAAGCCTAAGCCTAAGCCTAAGCCTAAGCCTAAGCCTAAGCCTAAGCCTAAGCCTAAGCCTAAGCCTAAGCCTAAGCCTAAGCCTAAGCCTAAGCCTAAGCTACAAATACAAAACAAACGACTCGTTTTTTTACACTTTTCCCCATTTTAAACTATTTATTTACTTTTTCACCACTTTTAAAACAAATTGTCTCATTTTCTCATTTTTTCTCGCAATTTTACACTCTTTTACATACTTTTACACACGTTTACACACATTTTTCCACTTTTCTAGTTTCGGAACGAAACAAAACTTGATTTGGGCTCAACAAACCTATATATAAAGCTCGCTTCGCTCGCTTTCTCCGACGCCATGAAAGACAGAAAATTCCTTGAAAAGCTCGGACGCCATGAAAGACAGAAAATTCCTTGAAAAGCTCAGACGCCATGAAAGTTAGAAAATTCTTTTTCTCTACTTTTGTATGAGATTTCACAAAAAATTGCCCAAATTCGGCTCGCGGTGTTCAAAAAACAACTAAATTGTGATAATATATATCTTTTTGCCTAAAAACCGACTATTCAACTCAATTTCCAAGTTTAATAGACTCATTCATGTTTGTAGCCTTTCGTTCAAAACAATAGTATAAGAAATCATTAAAAGTGTCATAATGAAGGCGCTCCGCGCCTTCATTAAAACATTTTAATAATTTCTTATACTATTGTTTTGAACAAAACGCAATTGTATGTTTTATATTGAATTTTTAACAAAAACGTGATGTTTTTGCGGAAAGTATAAATTCACAGGTTGATCAAAGTTTAAAGCTTTAAAACTTCTAGTTTCCGTTTAAAACATTATTTATAGTAACACCTGTGTCTTTTTTCACTAAGATTTCTTTATTACACTGACCAATATTGCAAAAATCAATAGATTCATGCATACAAGTGTTCAACGAACAAAACACGTTTAGTCGAAACAAAAACAACTGTCCCAGAGAAAAGCTCGCCGAATTTGGGCAATTTTTTGTGAAATCTCATACAAAAGTAGAGAAAAAGAATTTTCTAACTTTCATGGCGTCTGAGCTTTTCAAGGAATTTTCTGTCTTTCATGGCGTCCGAGCTTTTCAAGGAATTTTCTGTCTTTCATGGCGTCGGAGAAAGCGAGCGAAGCGAGCTTTATATATAGGTTTGTTGAGCCCAAATCAAGTTTTGTTTCGTTCCGAAACTAGAAAAGTGGAAAAATGTGTGTAAACGTGTGTAAAAGTATGTAAAAGAGTGTAAAATTGCGAGAAAAAATGAGAAAATGAGACAATTTGTTTTAAAAGTGGTGAAAAAGTAAATAAATAGTTTAAAATGGGGAAAAGTGTAAAAAAACGAGTCGTTTGTTTTGTATTTGTAGCCTTCACGGTGACGCTTCGCTCCGCTCAGCGTCACCGTAAACGCAATCTGAGTAGCAGCGCTTCGCGCCACTACTACTGGTTCAACTGTGGTTATAAACTACCTATTTTCAAATTGAAGTTATTACCCGAGTGACAGGTGTTCCGGTGGGAATGATTGATGTGGTAGTCATATTGTCATTTTTCCCACACGAAGTGACAGGTCGTGTTGTTAAAATGATTGATGACCTGACCTTCCCCCCTCTCTATAGTGCCAGCCGTTCACACTATTAATAATGTGAAAATGGGTTGTCTGGGTGAATGAATCTGAAGAAAATTAGACAGTTTGACTAAACTTAAGACGCTGAATAACATGGCGTTAAAAAATCTTCAAAATTCCAACTTTGAATTTTCGACTTTTTCCAGATCTCGACCTTATCTCGCTTTGATCTCGGCTCCGGTCAAAGGTATCGGGACAATCTAAAGTACATCTGATAGCCCTTGAAATATTCTAGGAAAACAAAAAAGTTCGAAAACCATACCTACAAAACTGTATGTGAAATTTCGAAAAAACCAAAAATTTCAAAAATTTCAAAAATTTTACAAGTTCATAAAAAAATTTTCCCAGTCGAAATTTTGGAATTTTTTTGATAGCTCGACTAAACAAAGCACGCTGAATTATATGGCGTTGAGAAAATTCCAAAATTCCCATTTTGAAAATCCGATTTTTTCGAGTCATGACCTTATCTCGCTTTGATCTCGGCTCGGGTCAGTGGTATCGGGACAATCTAAAGTGCATCTGATAGCCCTTGAAATATTCTAGGAAGATAAAAAAGTTCAAAAACTATACCTACAAAACTATGTGTGAAATTTCAAAAAAACCAAAAATTTCAAAAATTTCAAAAATTTTACAAGTCCAAAAAAAAATTTTCCCAGTCGAAATTTTCGAATTTTTTCTGATAGATCGACTAAACAAAGCACGCTGAATAATATGGCGTTGAGAAAATTCCAAAACTCCCATTTTGAAAATCCGATTTTTTTCGAGTCATGACCTTATCTCGCTTTGATCTCGGCTCGGGTCAGTGGTATCGGGACAATCTAAAGTGCATCTGATAGCCCTTGAAATATTCTAGGAAGACAAAAAAGTTCAAAAACTATACCTACAAAACTATGTGTGAAATTTCGAAAAAACCAAAAATTTCAAAAATTTCAAAAATTTTACAAGTCCAAAAAAAAATTTTCCCAGTCGAAATTTTGAAATTTTTTCTGATAGATCGACTAAACAAAACACGCTGAATAATATGGCGTTGAGAAAATTTCAAAATTCCCATTTTGAAAATCTGATTTTTTCGAGTCATGACCTTATCTCGCTTTGATCTCGGCTCGGGTCAGTGGTATCGAGACAATCTAAAGTGCATCTGATAGCCCTTGAAATATTCTAGGAAGACAAAAAAGTTCAAAAACTATACCTACAAAACTATGTGTGAAATTTCAAAAAAACCAAAATTTTCAAAATTTTCAAAAATTTTACAAGTCCAAAAAAAAATTTTCCCAGTCGAAATTTTGGAATTTTTTCTGATAGATCGACTAAACAAAGCACGCTGAATAATATGGCGTTGAGAAAATTCCAAAATTCCCATTTTGAAATTCCGATTTTTTTGAGCCATGACCTTAT
Source organism: Caenorhabditis latens (assembly GCA_002259235.3). Taxonomy (NCBI): domain Eukaryota; kingdom Metazoa; phylum Nematoda; class Chromadorea; order Rhabditida; family Rhabditidae; genus Caenorhabditis; species Caenorhabditis latens. Next base: position 17,143,387 of record CM056092.1, on the reverse strand, counting down.
CTCGCTTCGATCTCGGCTCCGGTCGGAGGTATCGGGTTCAAATCAATTTCAAAATATAGCCCTTAAAATTCTCTAGGGGGACAATCTATTTTGATCTACAAAAAATTACCGTTACCCCTCAAAAAATCAATAACAAAAAATTTTTTTGAAAAATTTTCAAAAAAAAAACTTTGAAAATTTTTTTCTCAAAAATTGACAATAGAAACCCTTAGTGATATATGTTTTCCGGGGTACTTTTTTACGCTCTATCGAATGGTGTAGGTCTCGTACCCATTCAACTTTTAGATTTTTTTTCGATTTTTTTCCGAAGCACCTCCCGGCTCGAAAAATCGATATTTTTTAAAATTCTTTATAGCCTCGGTACAAACTCTTAATTCTCTACTGAAATGTCAAAACTCTTTTTTTCTAACTCTAATCAGTGAAAAGTTATGGCAGTTTTAATTTTCAAAAATCAATTATCGATTTTCTCAAAACTGGCGGACTAAAACCTTTCAAGACCTATACCATTAGTTAGAACTTTTTATTACCTTTCCAATGATATATGTCTCAAAAGGTTCCTATAGAGGAAGTAGATCACTTTTTGTGAAAAAAAATTATCGATTGATTATCGATTTTTTTCCGACGTATGTACTTTTTTCTGATAAAGCTCTTAATTCTACATACAATCAAAAAAAAAGTCCCCGAAAGCTCCACTCCGAAAAAAGTTACAAAAGTTTTAGTGAATTATCGATTTTTTCAAATCGATATAAGTGGGCGGAGCCTGAATTTTAAAAAATTTGAGAATGTATATTTCCTCATTTTCCAAGGGCTATCCGATGCAGTCATAATATCCCGGAAATAAATTTTTGGTGACCGCGCCTCAGCCCAAATGGCGCAGGCAGAAGCCTGCGCCTGAGCCTAAGCCTAAGAAAATGCTGATTTTGTGCACTGCAAAACAAACTAAAAATGACGGGGTCCAGAATTGTGGAATTCGCGTGACCCAGAATTGTGGAGTTCGCGTGACCCACGATGGTGGAATTCGCGTGGATTCGTTCGCCGGGGGACGGGTTTCTAAGAAGCCTAAGCCTGAAGAAATGTTGGAAGCATTTCCCGTGTGCTTGAAGTGACTTCCCGGTGTCAGTTTGAGGACTTTCCGTGGATTGCGCAGGAGGAACAGGCAAATTTACACATTGTGTGAATTTGGAATTCGCCCAGTTTTCACCAATCTCTCAGGCTTAGGTTTCTTAGAGACTCGGTCAAAAACTTGGCTGCCAGTCAAAAAATCGTTGGCAACGATTTTCTGCTAAAATTGACAAAAACTCTAGATTTGGCAAAAAAAATGCGCTAAAATTGCGTTGTGCAGTGCACGAACTGGAACATGATCATGGTATCGCTAGGCATCGGCCTAAGCGTAAGCTCCCTAGCACTAAGCCTAAGCCTAAGCCTAAGCCTAAGCCTAAGCCTAAGCCTAAGCCTAAGCCTAAGCCTAAGCCTAAGCCTAAGCCTAAGCCTAAGCCTAAGCCTAAGCCTAAGCCTAAGCCTAAGCCTAAGCCTAAGCCTAACAATATGACGACCACCTTAATCATTCCCACCGGAACACCTCTCACTCAGATAATAACTTCAATTTGAAAATAAGTCATCAATAACCACAGTTGAAACAGTAGTAGTGGCGCGAAGCGCTGCTACTCAGATTGCGTTTACGGTGACGCTGAGCGGAGCGAAGCGTCACCGTGAAGGCTACAAATACAAAACATACGACTCTTTTTTTTCACTTTTTCACCATTTTTCTACTTTTTTATTACATTTTCACCACTTTTACAACCAATTGTCTTATTTTCTCACTTTTTCTCGCACTTTTACACACTTTTTTCCACTTTTCTAGTTTCGGAACGAAACAAAACTTGATTTGGGCTCAACCAACCCATATATAAAGCTCGCTTCGCTCGCTTTCTCCGACGCCATGAAAGACAGAAAATTCCATGAAAAGCTCGGACGCCATGAAAGACAGAAAATTCAAAAATTAGCTCAGACGCCATGAAAGTTAGTAAATTCCTACATAGCTCAGACGCCATGAAAGTTAGAAAATTCCTTTTCTCTACTCTTGTATGAGATTTCACAAAAAATTGCCCAAATTCGGCTCGCGGTGTTCAAAAAACAACTAAATTGCGATAATATACACCGTTTTTGCCCAAAACCTGACTATTCAACACAATTTCCAAATTTAATAGACTCATTCATGTTTGTAGCCTTTCGTTCAAAACAATAGTATAAGAAGTCATTAAAAGTGTCATAATGAAGGCGCTCCGCGCCTTCATTACAACATTTTAATAATTTCTTATACTATTGTTTCAAACGAAACGCAATTGTATGTTTTATATAGAATTTTTAACAAAAACGTGATGTTTTTGCGGAAAGTATAAATTCACAGGTTGATCAAAGTTTAAAGCTTTAAAACTTCTAGTTTCCGTTTAAAACAATATTTATACTAACACCTGTGTCTTTTTTCACTAAGATTTCTTTATTACACTGACCAATATTGCATAAATTAATAGGTAAATGCATACAAGTGTTTAACGAACAAAACACGTTTAGTCGAAATAAAAACAACTGTCCCAGAGAAAAGCTCGCCGAATTTGGGCAATTTTTTGTGAAATCTCATACAAGAGTAGAGAAAAGGAATTTTCTAACTTTCATGGCGTCTGAGCTATGTAGGAATTTACTAACTTTCATGGCGTCTGAGCTAATTTTTGAATTTTCTGTCTTTCATGGCGTCCGAGCTTTTCATGGAATTTTCTGTCTTTCATGGCGTCGGAGAAAGCGAGCGAAGCGAGCTTTATATATGGGTTGGTTGAGCCCAAATCAAGTTTTGTTTCGTTCCGAAACTAGAAAAGTGGAAAAAAGTGTGTAAAAGTGCGAGAAAAAGTGAGAAAATAAGACAATTGGTTGTAAAAGTGGTGAAAATGTAATAAAAAAGTAGAAAAATGGTGAAAAAGTGAAAAAAAGAGTCGTATGTTTTGTATTTGTAGCCTTCACGGTGACGCTTCGCTCCGCTCAGCGTCACCGTAAACGCAATCTGAGTAGCAGCGCTTCGCGCCACTACTACTGTTTCAACTGTGGTTATTGATGACTTATTTTCAAATTGAAGTTATTATCTGAGTGAGAGGTGTTCCGGTGGGAATGATTAAGGTGGTCGTCATATTGTCATTTTTCCCACACAAAGTGACAGGTCGTGTTGTTTAAATGATTGATGACCTGACCTTCCCCCCTCTCTCTATAGTGCCAGCCGTTCACACACTTAATGATGTGAAATCGGGTTGTCTGGGTGAATGAATATAAAAAAATTAGACAGTTCGACTGAAGTTAAGACGCTGAATAACATGGCGTTAAAAAACCTTCAAAATTCCAACTTTGAATTTTCGACTTTTTCCAGATTTCGACTTTATCTCGCTTTGATCTCGGCTCCGCTCAGAGGTATCGGGTCAAACTAAAATGCCTATAATAGCTCTCTAAATTCTCTAGTAAGACAAACAAGTTCAAAAACCATACCTACAAAACCCCGTGTGAAATTTCAAAAAAATCAAAATTTTTAAAATTTTCAAAAATTTTACAAGTCCAAAAAAATTTTTCCCAGTTGAAATTTTGAAATTTTTTTGACAGTTCGACTAAACAAAACACGCTGAATAATATGGCATTGAGAAAATTCCAAAATTCTTATTTTGAAAATCCGATTTTTTCGAGTCATGACCTTATCTCGCTTTGATCTCGGCTCCAGTCAGTGGTATCGGGAAAATCTAAAGTGCATCTGATAGCCCTTAAAATATTCTAGGAAGACAAAAAAGTTCAAAAACCATACCTACAAAACTGTGTGTGAAATTTCGAAAAAACCAAAATTTCGAAAATTTTCAAAAATTTTACAAGTCCAAAAAAAAAATTTTCCCAGTCGAAATTCTGGAATTTTTTTAGACAGTTCGACTAAACAAAGCACGCTGAATAATATGGCGTTGAGAAAATTCCAAAATTCCCATTTTGAAAATCCGATTTTTTTGAGCCATGACCTTATCTCGCTTCGATCTCGGCTCCGGTCAGAGGTATCGGGTCAAAATAAGTTTCAAAATGTAGCCCTTGAAATTCTCTAGGGGGACAAACTACATTGATCTACGAAACTTTAGTATGACCTTCTCAAAAAATCAATAACAAAAATTTTTTTGAAAATTTTTCAGAAAAAAAACTTTGAAAATTTTTTTCTCAAAAATTGACATAGAGAACTCTTAGTGATATATGTTTTCCGAGGTACTTTTTTATGCTCTATCGATTGGTATAGTCCATATACCCGTACAACTTCAAACTTTTTTTTCGATTTTTTTCCGGAGCACCTACCGGCTCCAAAAATCAATATTTCTGAAAACTTTTTTAGCGTGGGTACAAGCTTGGGATTGTCTATCGAAACATCAAGACACTTTTTTTCTAACTCTAATCTGTAAAAAGTTATGGCAGTTTCAATTTTCAAAAATCGATTATCGATTTTTCTCAAAACTGGCCGACTGTTTTTTTCAAAACTTTCACAGATGATAGAACTTTTGATTACCTTTCTAACGATATAGGTCACTAAAGGCGGCTATGGTTAGGATAAATTGAAAAAGTAGATCAAAAATTATCGATTGATTATCGATTTTTTTTGCAACGTATGTACTTTTTTCTGATAGAGCTCTTAATTCTACATACAATCAAAAAAAAAGTCCCCGAAAGCTCCACTCCAAAAAAAGTTACAAAAGTTTTAGTGAATTATCGATTTTTTCAAATCGATATAAGTGGGCGGGGCCTAATTTTTTCGAAAAACTAAAAAGGGTATATTTCCTCATTTTCAAAGGACTATCCGATGCAGTCATAAAAACACGGAAATAAAATTTTGGTGACCGCGCCTCAGCCCAAATGGCGCAGGCAGAAGCCTGCGCCTGAGCCTAAGCCTAAGCCTAAGCCTAAGCCTAAGCCTAAGCCTAAGCCTAAGCCTAAGCCTAAAATTTTACACTTTTTTTTACATACTTTTACACACCTTTACACACATTTTTCCACTTTTCTAGTTTCGGAACGAAACAAAACTTGATTTGGGCTCAACAAACCTATATATAAAGCTCGCTTCGCTCGCTTTCTCCGACGCCATGAAAGACAGAAAATTCCTTGAAAAGCTCGGACGCCATGAAAGTTAGAAAATTCTTACATAGCTCAGACGCCATGAAAGTTAGAAAATTCTTTTTCTCTACTTCTTGTATGAGATTTCACAAAAAAATTGCCCAAATTCGGCTCGCGGTGTTCAAAAAACAACTAAATTGCGATAATATATACCTTTTTGCCTAAAAACCGACTATTCAACTCAATTTCCAAGTTTAATAGACTCATTCATGTTTGTAGCCTTTCGTTCAAAACGATAGTATAAGAAATCATTAAAAGTGTCATAATGAAGGCGCTCCGCGCCTTCATTACAACATTTTAATAATTTCTTATACTATTGTTTCAAACGAAACGCAATTGTATAACTCATATCGAATTTTTCCCAACACCGTGATGTTTTTGCGAAAAGTATAGATTCACAGGTTGATCAAAGTTTAAACTTTTAAAATTTTTAGTTTACGTTTAAAACTGTTTTTATACTAACAGTTGTTTTTTTTCTACTAAGATTTCTTTATTATATTAATCAATAGTGCATAAATCAATTGATGAATGCATACAAGTGTTTATCGAACAAAACACGTAGAATCCAGATAAAAACAACTGTCCCAGAGAAAAGCTCGCCGAATTTGGGCAATTTTTTTGTGAAATCTCATACAAGAAGTAGAGAAAAAGAATTTTCTAACTTTCATGGCGTCTGAGCTATGTAAGAATTTTCTAACTTTCATGGCGTCCGAGCTTTTCAAGGAATTTTCTGTCTTTCATGGCGTCGGAGAAAGCGAGCGAAGCGAGCTTTATATATAGGTTTGTTGAGCCCAAATCAAGTTTTGTTTCGTTCCGAAACTAGAAAAGTGGAAAAATGTGTGTAAAGGTGTGTAAAAGTATGTAAAAAAAAGTGTAAAATTGCGAGAAAAGATGAGAAAATGAGACAATTTGTTTTAAAAGTGGTGAAAAAGTAAATAAATAGTTTAAAATGGGGAAAAGTGTGAAAAAAAGAGTCGTATGTTTTGTATTTGTAGCCTTCACGGTGACGCTTCGCTCCGCTCAGCGTCACCGTAAACGCAATCTGAGTAGCAGCGCTTCGCGCCACTACTACTGGTTCAACTGTGGTTATAAACAACCTATTTTCCAATTGAAGTTATTATCCGAGTGACAGGTGTTCCGGTGGGAATGATTGATGTGGTAGTCATATTGTCCTTTTTCCCACACAAAGTGACAGGTCGTGTTGTTAAAATGATTGATGACCTGACCTTCCCCCTCTCTCTATAGTGCCAGCCATTCACACACTTAATAATGTGAAATCGGGTTGTCTGGGTGAATGAATCTGAAGAAAATTAGACAGTTCGACTGAACTTAAGACGCTGAATAACATGGCGTTAAAAAATCTTCAAAATTCCAACTTTGAATTTTCGACTTTTTCCAGATTTCGACCTTATCTCGCTTTGATCTCGGCTGCGGTCAGTGGTATCGGGACAAACTAAAATGCCTATAATAGCTCTCTAAATTCTCTAGTAAGACAAACAAGTTCAAAAACCATACCTACAAAACCCCGTGTGAAATTTCAAAAAAATCAAAATTTTTAAAATTTTCAAAAATTTTACAAGTCCAAAAAAAATTTTTCCCAGTTGAAATTTTGAAATTTTTTTGACAGTTCGACTAAACAAAACACGCTGAATAATATGGCGTTGAGAAAATTCCAAAATTCTTATTTTGAAAATCCGATTTTTTCGAGTCATGACCTTATCTCGCTTTGATCTCGGCTCCGGTTAGTGGTATCGGGACAAGCTAAAGTGCATCTGATAGCCCTTAAAATATTCTAGGAAGACAAAAAAGTTTGAAAACCATATCTACAAAACTGTGTGTGAAATTTCAAAAAAACCAAAAATTTCAAAAATTTCAAAAATTTTACAAGTCCAAAAAAAAATTTTCCCAGTCGAAATTCTGGAATTTTTTTAGACAGTTCGACTAAACAAAGAACGCTGAATAATATGGCGTTGAGAAAATTCCAAAATTCCCATTTTGAAAATCCGATTTTTTTGAGCCATGACCTTATCTCGCTTCGATCTCGGCTCCGGTCAGAGGTATCGGGTCAAAATAAGTTTCAAAATGTAGCCCTTGAAATTCTCTAGGGGGACAAACTACATTGATCTACGAAACTTTAGTATGACCTTCTCAAAAAATCAATAACAAAAATTTTTTTGAAAATTTTTCAGAAAAAAAACTTTGAAAATTTTTTTCTCAAAAATTGACATAGAGAACTCTTAGTGATATATGTTTTCCGAGGTACTTTTTTATGCTCTATCGATTGGTATAGTCCATATACCCGTACAACTTCAAACTTTTTTTTCGATTTTTTTCCGGAGCACCTACCGGCTCCAAAAATCAATATTTCTGAAAACTTTTTTAGCGTGGGTACAAGCTTGGGATTGTCTATCGAAACATCAAGACACTTTTTTTCTAACTCTAATCAGTAAAAAGTTATGGCAGTTTCAATTTTCAAAAATCGATTATCGATTTTTCTCAAAACTGGCCGACTGTTTTTTTCAAAACTTTCACAGATGATAGAACTTTTGATTACCTTTCTAACGATATAGGTCACTAAAGGCGGCTATGGTTAGGATAAATTGAAAAAGTAGATCAAAAATTATCGATTGATTATCGATTTTTTTTTGCAACGTATGTACTTTTTTCTGATAGAGCTCTTAATTCTACATACAATCAAAAAAAAAGTCCCCGAAAGCTCCACTCCAAAAAAAGTTACAAAAGTTTTAGTGAATTATCGATTTTTTCAAATCGATATAAGTGGGCGGGGCCTAATTTTTTCGAAAAACTAAAAAGGGTATATTTCCTCATTTTCAAAGGACTATCCGATGCAGTCATAAAAACACGGAAAGAAAATTTTGGTGACCGCGCCTCAGCCCAAATGGCGCAGGCAGAAGCCTGCGCCTGAGCCTAAGCCTAAGCCTAAGCCTAAGCCTAAGCCTAAGCCTAAGCCTAAGCCTAAGCCTAAGCCTAAGCCTAAGCCTAAGCCTAAGCCTAAGCCTAAGCCTAAGCCTAAGCCTAAGCCTAAGCCTAAGCCTAAGCCTAAGCCTAAGCCTAAGCCTAAGCCTAATCACTTTTTCACACTTTTTAACACTCTTTTTCCAACTATTTTTACTTTTCTTCACTTTTTCCCCTTTTTTTGTTTCATACTGAAACAAAACCTGATTTGGGCTGCACTCTTGTACTCGCTCGCTTCGCTCGCGAGATTTCCGGCGCAATGAAAGACAGAAAATTCCTTCAGAATCACAGGCGCCATGAAAGACAGCAAATTCCTTCAGAATCACAGGCGCCATGAAAGACAGAAAATTCTATCAGAACCTCGGGCGCCATGAAAGACAGAAAATTCTTTTCTCTATTTTTTGTGTTACATCACAAAAAATTGCCCAAATTCGGCTCGCGTGATTCAAAAACTTGTCAAATCGTGATAATATACACTGTTTTTGCACAAAAAACAAACTTTTTAACTGATTTTCCAAGTTTAATGGACTCATTCATACATGTAGCCTTTCGTTCAAAACAATAGTATAAGAAATCATTAAAAGTGTCATAATGAAGGCGCTCCGCGCCTTCATTACAACATTTTAATAATTTCTTATACTATTGTTTCAAACGAAACGCAATTGTATATCTCATATCGAATTTTTCACAAAAACGTGGGGTGTTTGACACAAAACAAGGATTTAGAGCTTGATCAAAGTTGGAAGGTTTACAATCCTTAGTTTTACCTTGAAACACAACTACAATGACAGTTGTTATTTTTTACACTGACACTTTTTTATTATAATGACAAATTGTAAAAAAAAATCGAGGGACAAATGCATACAAATGTTTACCAAACAAACAACGTCAAATTCTCGTGAAAAAACAACTGTCACTAAGTAAAGCTCGCCGAATTTGGGCAATTTTTTGTGATGTAACACAAAAAATAGAGAAAAGAATTTTCTGTCTTTCATGGCGCCCGAGGTTCTGATAGAATTTTCTGTCTTTCATGGCGCCTGTGATTCTGAAGGAATTTGCTGTCTTTCATGGCGCCTGTGATTCTGAAGGAATTTTCTGTCTTTCATTGCGCCGGAAATCTCGCGAGCGAAGCGAGCGAGTACAAGAGTGCAGCCCAAATCAGGTTTTGTTTCAGTATGAAACAAAAAAGGGGAAAAAGTGAAGAAAAGTAAAAATAGTTGGAAAAAGAGTGTTAAAAAGTGTGAAAAAGTGAAAAAATGAAGAAAAAGTGAAAAAATGAGATGTATGTTCTGTATTTGTAGCCTTCACGGTGACGCTTCGCTCCGCTCAGCGTCACCGTAAACGCAATCTGAGTAGTGGCGCTTCGCACCACGACTATTGTTTCAAACTTTGTAAAGAGTCACTCTCCTAGTGTCAGTCACTCTCCTGGCAATCGGTTCAATTCGAATGAATAAAAATATACGTGAATCATTTCAAGAAATAAAAACAATCACCAAACTCATATCTGAAGAACTGTATTTTTAATTTCTAAAAATTCGAAAAAAAATTTTTTTTTCAAATTTTCCATAGTCCAAAAAAATTTTTACAAACCAAAATCCTGAAAAAAAATTAACAGTTCTATCAAATAAAAGATGCTAAACAATGTGGCATCAGAAAAACTCCAAAATTCGCACTTTGATTTTTGGTCATTTTCAACTTTTTGACCTTATCTCTTTTTGATCTCAATTCAGGTTAGAGCTAAAAGGTGACACTAAATTGCATTTAACAGCCCGTCTAATGTTCTAAACAGACGTCAAAGAAATAATCTTGTACGAAGTAAGCGAAACCAGTTATATGACAAAATTCATCAAAAACTACATAGGGGTCTAACTCACAGGGACCGGTTAGGAAAAATCCAAAAATATTTTTCCCGTACTCTCCAAATAATTCTCTATCTGATACAATCATAAAAATTCACTATATCGACACTTTTGTGTTAAGCCTAAGCCTTTGCTAAGCCTAAGCTAAGCCTAAGCTAAGCCTAAGCACACTCAAACGCTTATAACTCAGCTCAGAGGTGTCGTACCGCGGAGATCAACATATCAGGTGATAGCTACGCGGTAGGGCTACATTTTATTAGTACTTACCAAAACGGTCCCTCCTCTTTGACCCCCTCAAAAAATTCAAAAACTGAAAAAAAAATGTTCAAAGTCCAAAAAAAAAAAACGTATAGACGAAATGTTATGCACTATAGTTCAAAAGTTGCGCCTACAAGAGACGTACTTAAGTCCTGAAGCTCATTCAAAACAGATAATGTTAAATCAAATGCGGCCGTTTTGAAAGTCTAGATCTCGATTATCGATCGATTATTGATTGATTTTCAAAAAATCAATATCATCATCAGATGCCCAACTCTAAGCTCTAACTCATCCAAAAAAAATTTCCGAAAAATATTCACACACAAAAAAGTTATAGGCAATCTAAGATTTTTTGAGCCAAGTTTGAGCTCACAGAGCTCAGCTCGGAGCAGGCCACCAGGGCTCAAAAGTGGTGGACACTGGTCCCCCTCAGGGCTACCGATTGGTAACATAAAATCCCGAATCGGTGAGAAAAGTGATTTAGCCTCAGCCCAAATGGCACAGGCAGAAGCCTGCGCCTGAGCCTAAGCCTAAGCCTAAGCCTAAGAAAATGCTGATTTTGTGCACTGCAAAACAAACTAAAAATGACGGGGTCCAGAATTGTGGAATTCGCGTGACCCAGAATTGTGGAGTTCGCGTGACCCACGATGGTGGAATTCGCGTGGATTCGTTCGCCGGGGGACGGGTTTCTAAGAAGCCTAAGCCTGAAGAAATGTTGGAAGCATTTCCCGTGTGCTTGAAGTGACTTCCCGGTGTCAGTTTGAGGACTTTCCGTGGATTGCGCAGGAGGAACAGGCAAATTTACACATTGTGTGAATTTGGAATTCGCCCAGTTTTCACCAATCTCTCAGGCTTAGGTTTCTTAGAGACTCGGTCAAAAACTTGGCTGCCAGTCAAAAAATCGTTGGCAACGATTTTCTGCTAAAATTGACAAAAACTCTAGATTTGGCAAAAAAAATGCGCTAAAATTGCGTTGTGCAGTGCACGAACTGGAACATGATCATGGTATCGCTAGGCATCGGCCTAAGCGTAAGCTCCCTAGCACTAAGCCTAAGCCTAAGCCTAAGAAATTTGACTGTCAGCCAAAAATAAAGTCGCAGGGTTGGGTCTACGCGTAGGCTTCCTAGCTCTAAGCCTAAGCCTAAGCCTCGGTCTAAGCCTAACTTGTTTTTTTGCAATTCTTTTTTGCACTAGTTTATACCAGTGGTATAAAAAGGTGTCAAAACAACTGGGAGTTTCAGTCTAGCTAGGCCTAGGCTCAGACTCCCTAGCTCTAAGCCTAAGCCTAAGCCTAAGCCTAAGCCTAAGCCTAAGCCTAAGCCTAAGCCTAAGCCTAAGCCTAAGCCTAAGCCTAAGCCTAAGCCTAAGCCTAAGCCTAAGCCTTTGTGCATAGTTTCAGACCCATCAACATAAAACCCACTGAGAAATTTCGATTTGACTGGAAATTTGGTGTGCAATAGTGTGAAAAAGTGTGAAATCCGAAAAATGATCAGAACTTTTTTTAAAAAAGAGATATCAACAAACGGTAAAGTGCATCAGAATCAGCGTGTTTTGTTGTACCTTTGTGCATAGTTTCAGCCCCATCAACATAAAACTCATTGAGAAACGGCAATTTGACCAAAAGTGTGCAATAGTGTGAAAAAGTGTGAAATCCAAAAAATGATCAGAACTTTTTTTAAAAAGAGATATCAACAAACGGTAAAAAGCATCAGAATCAGCGTGTTTTGTTGTACCTTTGTGCATAGTTTCAGACCCATCAACATAAAACCCACTGAGAAATTTCGATTTGACTGGAAATTTGGTGTGCAATAGTGTGAAAAAGTGTGAAATCCGAAAAATGATCAGAACTTTTTTTAAAAAAGAGATATCAACAAACGGTAAAGTGCATCAGAATCAGCGTGTTTTGTTGTACCTTTGTGCATAGTTTCAGCCCCATCAACATAAAACTCATTGAGAAACGGCAATTTGACCAAAAGTGTGCAATAGTGTGAAAAAGTGTGAAATCCAAAAAATGATCAGAACTTTTTTAAAAAAGAGATATCAACAAACGGTAAAAAGCATCAGAATCAGCGTGTTTTGTTGTACCTTTGTGCATAGTTTCAGCCCCATCAACATAAAACCCACTGAGAAATTTCGATTTGACTGGAAATTTGGTGTGCAATAGTGTGAAAAAGTGTGAAATCCGAAAAATGATCAGAACTTTTTTTAAAAAAGAGATATCAACAAACGGTAAAGTGCATCAGAATCAGCGTGTTTTGTTGTACCTTTGTGCATAGTTTCAGCCCCATCAACATAAAACTCATTGAGAAACGGCAATTTGACCAAAAGTGTGCAATAGTGTGAAAAAGTGTGAAATCCAAAAAATGATCAGAACTTTTTTAAAAAAGAGATATCAACAAACGGTAAAAAGCATCAGAATCAGCGTGTTTTGTTGTACCTTTGTGCATAGTTTCAGACCCATCAACATAAAACCCACTGAGAAATTTCGATTTGACTGGAAATTTGGTGTGCAATAGTGTGAAAAAGTGTGAAATCCGAAAAATGATCAGAACTTTTTTTAAAAAAGAGATATCAACAAACGGTAAAGTGCATCAGAATCAGCGTGTTTTGTTGTACCTTTGTGCATAGTTTCAGCCCCATCAACATAAAACTCATTGAGAAACGGCAATTTGACCAAAAGTGTGCAATAGTGTGAAAAAGTGTGAAATCCAAAAAATGATCAGAACTTTTTTTAAAAAGAGATATCAACAAACGGTAAAAAGCATCAGAATCAGCGTGTTTTGTTGTACCTTTGTGCATAGTTTCAGACCCATCAACATAAAACCCACTGAGAAATTTCGATTTGACTGGAAATTTGGTGTGCAATAGTGTGAAAAAGTGTGAAATCCGAAAAATGATCAGAACTTTTTTTAAAAAAGAGATATCAACAAACGGTAAAAAGCATCAGAATTAGCGTGTTTTGTTGTACTTTTGTGCATAGTTTCAGCCCCATCAACATAAAACCCACTGAGAAATTTCGATTTGACTGGAAATTTGGTGTGCAATAGTGTGAAAAAGTGTGAAATCCGAAAAATGATCAGAACTTTTTTTAAAAAAGAGATATCAACAAACGGTAAAGTGCATCAGAATCAGCGTGTTTTGTTGTACCTTTGTGCATAGTTTCAGCCCCATCAACAGAAAACTCATTGAGAAACGGCAATTTGACCAAAAGTGTGCAATAGTGTGAAAAAGTGTGAAATCCAAAAAATGATCAGAACTTTTTTAAAAAAAGAGATATCAACAAACGGTAAAAAGCATCAGAATCAGCGTGTTTTGTTGTACCTTTGTGCATAGTTTCAGCCCCATCAACATAAAACTCATTGAGAAACGGCAATTTGACCAAAAGTGTGCAATAGTGTGAAAAAGTGTGAAATCCAAAAAATGATCAGAACTTTTTTAAAAAAGAGATATCAACAAACGGTAAAAAGCATCAGAATCAGCGTGTTTTGTTGTACCTTTGTGCATAGTTTCAGCCCCATCAACATAAAACCCACTGAGAAATTTCGATTTGACTGGAAATTTGGTGTGCAATAGTGTGAAAAAGTGTGAAATCCGAAAAATGATCAGAACTTTTTTTAAAAAAGAGATATCAACAAACGGTAAAGTGCATCAGAATCAGCGTGTTTTGTTGTACCTTTGTGCATAGTTTCAGCCCCATCAACATAAAACTCATTGAGAAACGGCAATTTGACCAAAAGTGTGCAATAGTGTGAAAAAGTGTGAAATCCGAAAAATGATCAGAACTTTTTTTAAAAAAGAGATATCAACAAACGGTAAAAAGCATCAGAATCAGCGTGTTTTGTTGTACCTTTGTGCATAGTTTCAGCCCCATCAACATAAAACCCACTGAGAAATTTCGATTTGACTGGAAATTTGGTGTGCAATAGTGTGAAAAAGTGTGAAATCCGAAAAATGATCAGAACTTTTTTTAAAAAAGAGATATCAACAAACGGTAAAGTGCATCAGAATCAGCGTGTTTTGTTGTACCTTTGTGCATAGTTTCAGCCCCATCAACATAAAACTCATTGAGAAACGGCAATTTGACCAAAAGTGTGCAATAGTGTGAAAAAGTGTGAAATCCGAAAAATGATCAGAACTTTTTTTAAAAAGAGATATCAACAAACGGTAAAAAGCATCAGAATCAGCGTGTTTTGTTGTACCTTTGTGCATAGTTTCAGCCCCATCAACATAAAACCCACTGAGAAATTTCGATTTGACTGGAAATTTGGTGTGCAATAGTGTGAAAAAGTGTGAAATCCGAAAAATGATCAGAACTTTTTTTAAAAAAGAGATATCAACAAACGGTAAAAAGCATCAGAATCAGCGTGTTTTGTTGTACCTTTGTGCATAGTTTCAGCCCCATCAACATAAAACCCACTGAGAAATTTCGATTTGACTGGAAATTTGGTGTGCAATAGTGTGAAAAAGTGTGAAATCCGAAAAATGATCAGAACTTTTTTTAAAAAAGAGATATCAACAAACGGTAAAGTGCATCAGAATCAGCGTGTTTTGTTGTACCTTTGTGCATAGTTTCAGCCCCATCAACATAAAACTCATTGAGAAACGGCAATTTGACCAAAAGTGTGCAATAGTGTGAAAAAGTGTGAAATCCGAAAAATGATCAGAACTTTTTTTAAAAAAGAGATATCAACAAACGGTAAAAAGCATCAGAATCAGCGTGTTTTGTTGTACCTTTGTGCATAGTTTCAGCCCCATCAACATAAAACCCACTGAGAAATTTCGATTTGACTGGAAATTTGGTGTGCAATAGTGTGAAAAAGTGTGAAATCCGAAAAATGATCAGAACTTTTTTTAAAAAGAGATATCAACAAACGGTAAAAAGCATCAGAATCAGCGTGTTTTGTTGTACCTTTGTGCATAGTTTCAGCCCCATCAACATAAAACTCACTGAGAAATTTCGATTTGACTGGAAATTTGGTGTGCAATAGTGTGAAAAAGTGTGAAATCCGAAAAATGATCAGAACTTTTTTTAAAAAGAGATATCAACAAACGGTAAAAAGCATCAGAATCAGCGTGTTTTGTTGTACCTTTGTGCATAGTTTCAGCCCCATCAACATAAAACCCACTGAGAAATTTCGATTTGACTGGAAATTTGGTGTGCAATAGTGTGAAAAAGTGTGAAATCCGAAAAATGATCAGAACTTTTTTTAAAAAAGAGATATCAACAAACGGTAAAGTGCATCAGAATCAGCGTGTTTTGTTGTACCTTTGTGCATAGTTTCAGCCCCATCAACATAAAACTCATTGAGAAACGGCAATTTGACCAAAAGTGTGCAATAGTGTGAAAAAGTGTGAAATCCGAAAAATGATCAGAACTTTTTTTAAAAAGAGATATCAACAAACGGTAAAAAGCATCAGAATCAGCGTGTTTTGTTGTACCTTTGTGCATAGTTTCAGCCCCATCAACATAAAACCCACTGAGAAATTTCGATTTGACTGGAAATTTGGTGTGCAATAGTGTGAAAAAGTGTGAAATCCGAAAAATGATCAGAACTTTTTTTAAAAAAGAGATATCAACAAACGGTAAAAAGCATCAGAATCAGCGTGTTTTGTTGTACCTTTGTGCATAGTTTCAGCCCCATCAACATAAAACTCATTGAGAAACGGCAATTTGACCAAAAGTGTGCAATAGTGTGAAAAAGTGTGAAATCCGAAAAATGATCAGAACTTTTTTTAAAAAGAGATATCAACAAACGGTAAAAAGCATCAGAATCAGCGTGTTTTGTTGTACCTTTGTGCATAGTTTCAGCCCCATCAACATAAAACTCACTGAGAAATTTCGATTTGACTGGAAATTTGGTGTGCAATAGTGTGAAAAAGTGTGAAATCCGAAAAATGATCAGAACTTTTTTTTAAAAAGAGATATCAACAAACGGTAAAAAGCATCAGAATCAGCGTGTTTTGTTGTACCTTTGTGCATAGTTTCAGCCCCATCAACATAAAACTCATTGAGAAACGGCAATTTGACCAAAAGTGTGCAATAGTGTGAAAAAGTGTGAAATCCGAAAAATGATCAGAACTTTTTTTAAAAAAGAGATATCAACAAACGGTAAAATGCATCAGAATCAGCGTGTTTTGTTGTACCTTTGTGCATAGTTTCAGCCCCATCAACATAAAACTCATTGAGAAACGGCAATTTGACCAAAAGTGTGCAATAGTGTGAAAAAGTGTGAAATCCGAAAAATGATCAGAACTTTTTTTAAAAAGAGATATCAACAAACGGTAAAATGCATCAGAATCAGCGTGTTTTGTTGTACCTTTGTGCATAGTTTCAGCCCCATCAACATAAAACCCACTGAGAAATTTCGATTTGACTGGAAATTTGGTGTGCAATAGTGTGAAAAAGTGTGAAATCCGAAAAATGATCAGAACTTTTTTAAAAAAGAGATATCAACAAACGGTAAAAAGCATCAGAATCAGCGTGTTTTGTTGTACCTTTGTGCATAGTTTCAGCCCCATCAACATAAAACTCATTGAGAAACGGCAATTTGACCAAAAGTGTGCAAAAGTGTGCAAAAGTGTGAAATCCGAAAAATGATCATAACTTTTTTTAAAAAGAGATATCAACAAACGGTAAAGTGCATCAGAATCAGCGTGTTTTGTTGTACTTTTGTGCATAGTTTCAGCCCCATCCACATAAAACTCACTGAGAAATTTCGATTTGACTGGAAAATTAGTGTGCAATAGTGTGGAAAAGTGTGAAATCCGAAAAATGATCATAACTTTTAAAAAAAAGAGATATCAACAAACGGTAAAGTGCATCAGAATCAGCGTGTTTTGTTGTACCTTTGTGCATAGTTTCAGCCCCATCAACATAAAACTCATTGAGAAACGGCAATTTGACCAAAAGTGTGCAAAAGTGTGCAAAAGTGTGAAATCCGAAAAATGATCATAACTTTTTTTAAAAAGAGATATCAACAAACGGTAAAAAGCATCAGAATCAGCGTGTTTTGTTGTACCTTTGTGCATAGTTTCAGCCCCATCAACATAAAACTCACTGAGAAATTTCGATTTGACTGGAAATTTGGTGTGCAATAGTGTGAAAAAGTGTGAAATCCGAAAAATGATCAGAACTTTTTTTAAAAAAGAGATATCAACAAACGGTAAAAAGCATCAGAATCAGCGTGTTTTGTTGTACCTTTGTGCATAGTTTCAGCCCCATCAACATAAAACTCATTGAGAAACGGCAATTTGACCAAAAGTGTGCAATAGTGTGAAAAAGTGTGAAATCCGAAAAATGATCAGAACTTTTTTTAAAAAGAGATATCAACAAACGGTAAAAAGCATCAGAATCAGCGTGTTTTGTTGTACCTTTGTGCATAGTTTCAGCCCCATCAACATAAAACCCACTGAGAAATTTCGATTTGACTGGAAATTTGGTGTGCAATAGTGTGAAAAAGTGTGAAATCCGAAAAATGATCAGAACTTTTTTAAAAAAGAGATATCAACAAACGGTAAAGTGCATCAGAATCAGCGTGTTTTGTTGTACCTTTGTGCATAGTTTCAGCCCCATCAACATAAAACTCATTGAGAAACGGCAATTTGACCAAAAGTGTGCAATAGTGTGAAAAAGTGTGAAATCCGAAAAATGATCAGAACTTTTTTTAAAAAGAGATATCAACAAACGGTAAAAAGCATCAGAATCAGCGTGTTTTGTTGTACCTTTGTGCATAGTTTCAGCCCCATCAACATAAAACTCACTGAGAAATTTCGATTTGACTGGAAATTTGGTGTGCAATAGTGTGAAAAAGTGTGAAATCCGAAAAATGATCAGAACTTTTTTTAAAAAAGAGATATCAACAAACGGTAAAAAGCATCAGAATCAGCGTGTTTTGTTGTACCTTTGTGCATAGTTTCAGCCCCATCAACATAAAACCCACTGAGAAATTTCGATTTGACTGGAAATTTGGTGTGCAATAGTGTGAAAAAGTGTGAAATCCGAAAAATGATCAGAACTTTTTTTAAAAAAGAGATATCAACAAACGGTAAAGTGCATCAGAATCAGCGTGTTTTGTTGTACCTTTGTGCATAGTTTCAGCCCCATCAACATAAAACTCATTGAGAAACGGCAATTTGACCAAAAGTGTGCAATAGTGTGAAAAAGTGTGAAATCCGAAAAATGATCAGAACTTTTTTTAAAAAAGAGATATCAACAAACGGTAAAAAGCATCAGAATCAGCGTGTTTTGTTGTACCTTTGTGCATAGTTTCAGCCCCATCAACATAAAACTCACTGAGAAATTTCGATTTGACTGGAAATTTGGTGTGCAATAGTGTGAAAAAGTGTGAAATCCGAAAAATGATCAGAACTTTTTTTAAAAAGAGATATCAACAAACGGTAAAATGCATCAGAATCAGCGTGTTTTGTTGTACCTTTGTGCATAGTTTCAGCCCCATCAACATAAAACTCACTGAGAAATGGCGATTTGACTGGAAAATTAGTGTGCAATAGTGTGAAAAAGTGTGAAATCCGAAAAATGATCAGAACTTTTTTAAAAAAGAGATATCAACAAACGGTAAAAAGCATCAGAATCAGCGTGTTTTGTTGTACCTTTGTGCATAGTTTCAGCCCCATCAACATAAAACCCACTGAGAAATTTCGATTTGACTGGAAATTTGGTGTGCAATAGTGTGAAAAAGTGTGAAATCCGAAAAATGATCAGAACTTTTTTAAAAAAGAGATATCAACAAACGGTAAAGTGCATCAGAATCAGCGTGTTTTGTTGTACCTTTGTGCATAGTTTCAGCCCCATCAACATAAAACTCATTGAGAAACGGCAATTTGACCAAAAGTGTGCAATAGTGTGAAAAAGTGTGAAATCCGAAAAATGATCAGAACTTTTTTAAAAAAGAGATATCAACAAACGGTAAAAAGCATCAGAATCAGCGTGTTTTGTTGTACCTTTGTGCATAGTTTCAGCCCCATCAACATAAAACCCACTGAGAAATTTCGATTTGACTGGAAATTTGGTGTGCAATAGTGTGAAAAAGTGTGAAATCCGAAAAATGATCAGAACTTTTTTTTAAAAAGAGATATCAACAAACGGTAAAGTGCATCAGAATCAGCGTGTTTTGTTGTACCTTTGTGCATAGTTTCAGCCCCATCAACATAAAACTCATTGAGAAACGGCAATTTGACCAAAAGTGTGCAATAGTGTGAAAAAGTGTGAAATCCGAAAAATGATCAGAACTTTTTTTTAAAAAGAGATATCAACAAACGGTAAAAAGCATCAGAATCAGCGTGTTTTGTTGTACCTTTGTGCATAGTTTCAGCCCCATCAACATAAAACCCACTGAGAAATTTCGATTTGACTGGAAATTTGGTGTGCAATAGTGTGAAAAAGTGTGAAATCCGAAAAATGATCAGAACTTTTTTAAAAAAGAGATATCAACAAACGGTAAAGTGCATCAGAATCAGCGTGTTTTGTTGTACCTTTGTGCATAGTTTCAGCCCCATCAACATAAAACTCATTGAGAAACGGCAATTTGACCAAAAGTGTGCAATAGTGTGAAAAAGTGTGAAATCCGAAAAATGATCAGAACTTTTTTTAAAAAGAGATATCAACAAACGGTAAAAAGCATCAGAATCAGCGTGTTTTGTTGTACCTTTGTGCATAGTTTCAGCCCCATCAACATAAAACTCATTGAGAAATTTCGATTTGACTGGAAATTTGGTGTGCAATAGTGTGAAAAAGTGTGAAATCCGAAAAATGATCAGAACTTTTTTTAAAAAAGAGATATCAACAAACGGTAAAGTGCATCAGAATCAGCGTGTTTTGTTGTACCTTTGTGCATAGTTTCAGCCCCATCAACATAAAACTCATTGAGAAACGGCAATTTGACCAAAAGTGTGCAATAGTGTGAAAAAGTGTGAAATCCGAAAAATGATCAGAACTTTTTTTAAAAAGAGATATCAACAAACGGTAAAGTGCATCAGAATCAGCGTGTTTTGTTGTACCTTTGTGCATAGTTTCAGCCCCATCAACATAAAACTCATTGAGAAACGGCAATTTGACCGAAAATTTGGTGTGCAATAGTGTGAAAAAGTGTGAAATCCGAAAAATGATCAGAACTTTTTTTAAAAAGAGATATCAACAAACGGTAAAGTGCATCAGAATCAGCGTGTTTTGTTGTACCTTTGTGCATAGTTTCAGCCCCATCAACATAAAACTCATTGAGAAATTTCGATTTGACTGGAAATTTGGTGTGCAATAGTGTGAAAAAGTGTGAAATCCGAAAAATGATCAGAACTTTTTTTAAAAAGAGATATCAACAAACGGTAAAGTGCATCAGAATCAGCGTGTTTTGTTGTACCTTTGTGCATAGTTTCAGCCCCATCAACATAAAACTCATTGAGAAACGGCAATTTGACCAAAAGTGTGCAATAGTGTGAAAAAGTGTGAAATCCGAAAAATGATCAGAACTTTTTTTAAAAAGAGATATCAACAAACGGTAAAGTGCATCAGAATCAGCGTGTTTTGTTGTACCTTTGTGCATAGTTTCAGCCCCATCAACATAAAACTCATTGAGAAACGGCAATTTGACCAAAAGTGTGCAATAGTGTGAAAAAGTGTGAAATCCGAAAAATGATCAGAACTTTTTTTAAAAAGAGATATCAACAAACGGTAAAGTGCATCAGAATCAGCGTGTTTTGTTGTACCTTTGTGCATAGTTTCAGCCCCATCAACATAAAACTCATTGAGAAATGTCGATTTGACTGGAAATTTGGTGTGCAATAGTGTGAAAAAGTGTGAAATCCGAAAAATGATCAGAACTTTTTTTAAAAAGAGATATCAACAAACGGTAAAGTGCATCAGAATCAGCGTGTTTTGTTGTACCTTTGTGCATAGTTTCAGCCCCATCAACATAAAACTCATTGAGAAACGGCAATTTGACCAGAAATTTGGTGTGCAATAGTGTGAAAAAGTGTGAAATCCGAAAAATGATCAGAACTTTTTTTAAAAAGAGATATCAACAAACGGTAAAGTGCATCAGAATCAGCGTGTTTTGTTGTACCTTTGTGCATAGTTTCAGCCCCATCAACATAAAACTCATTGAGAAACGGCAATTTGACCAAAAGTGTGCAATAGTGTGAAAAAGTGTGAAATCCGAAAAATGATCAGAACTTTTTTTAAAAAGAGATATCAACAAACGGTAAAGTGCATCAGAATCAGCGTGTTTTGTTGTACCTTTGTGCATAGTTTCAGCCCCATCAACATAAAACTCATTGAGAAATTTCAATTTGACCGGAAATTTAGTGTGCAATAGTGTGAAAAAGTGTGAAATCCGAAAAATGATCAGAACTTTTTTTAAAAAGAGATATCAACAAACGGTAAAGTGCATCAGAATCAGCGTGTTTTGTTGTACCTTTGTGCATAGTTTCAGCCCCATCAACATAAAACTCATTGAGAAATGGCAATTTGACCAGAAATTTGTGTGCAATAGTGTGAAAAAGTGTGAAATCCGAAAAATGATCAGAACTTTTTTTAAAAAGAGATATCAACAAACGGTAAAGTGCATCAGAATCAGCGTGTTTTGTTGTACCTTTGTGCATAGTTTCAGCCCCATCAACATAAAACTCATTGAGAAACGGCAATTTGACCAAAAGTGTGCAATAGTGTGAAAAAGTGTGAAATCCGAAAAATGATCAGAACTTTTTTTAAAAAGAGATATCAACAAACGGTAAAGTGCATCAGAATCAGCGTGTTTTGTTGTACCTTTGTGCATAGTTTCAGCCCCATCAACATAAAACTCATTGAGAAACGGCAATTTGACTGGAAATTTGGTGTGCAATAGTGTGAAAAAGTGTGAAATCCGAAAAATGATCAGAACTTTTTTTAAAAAGAGATATCAACAAACGGTAAAGTGCATCAGAATCAGCGTGTTTTGTTGTACCTTTGTGCATAGTTTCAGCCCCATCAACATAAAACTCATTGAGAAACGGCAATTTGACCAAAAGTGTGCAATAGTGTGAAAAAGTGTGAAATCCGAAAAATGATCAGAACTTTTTTTAAAAAGAGATATCAACAAACGGTAAAGTGCATCAGAATCAGCGTGTTTTGTTGTACCTTTGTGCATAGTTTCAGCCCCATCAACATAAAACTCATTGAGAAACGGCAATTTGACCAAAAGTGTGCAATAGTGTGAAAAAGTGTGAAATCCGAAAAATGATCAGAACTTTTTTTAAAAAGAGATATCAACAAACGGTAAAGTGCATCAGAATCAGCGTGTTTTGTTGTACCTTTGTGCATAGTTTCAGCCCCATCAACATAAAACTCATTGAGAAACGGCAATTTGACCAAAAGTGTGCAATAGTGTGAAAAAGTGTGAAATCCGAAAAATGATCAGAACTTTTTTTAAAAAGAGATATCAACAAACGGTAAAGTGCATCAGAATCAGCGTGTTTTGTTGTACCTTTGTGCATAGTTTCAGCCCCATCAACATAAAACTCATTGAGAAATTTCGATTTGACTGGAAAATTAGTGTGCAATAGTGTGGAAAAGTGTGAAATCCGAAAAATGATCATAACTTTTAAAAAAAAGAGATATCAACAAACGGTAAAGTGCATCAGAATCAGCGTGTTTTGTTGTACCTTTGTGCATAGTTTCAGCCCCATCAACATAAAACTCATTGAGAAACGGCAATTTGACCAAAAGTGTGCAATAGTGTGAAAAAGTGTGAAATCCGAAAAATGATCAGAACTTTTTTTAAAAAGAGATATCAACAAACGGTAAAGTGCATCAGAATCAGCGTGTTTTGTTGTACCTTTGTGCATAGTTTCAGCCCCATCAACATAAAACTCATTGAGAAATTTCGATTTGACTGAAAATTTGGTGTGCAATAGTGTGAAAAAGTGTGAAATCCGAAAAATGATCAGAACTTTTTTTAAAAAGAGATATCAACAAACGGTAAAGTGCATCAGAATCAGCGTGTTTTGTTGTACCTTTGTGCATAGTTTCAGCCCCATCAACATAAAACTCATTGAGAAACGGCAATTTGACCAAAAGTGTGCAATAGTGTGAAAAAGTGTGAAATCCGAAAAATGATCAGAACTTTTTTTAAAAAAGAGATATCAACAAACGGTAAAGTGCATCAGAATCAGCGTGTTTTGTTGTACCTTTGTGCATAGTTTCAGCCCCATCAACATAAAACTCATTGAGAAATTTCGATTTGACTGGAAATTTGGTGTGCAATAGTGTGAAAAAGTGTGAAATCCGAAAAATGATCAGAACTTTTTTTAAAAAGAGATATCAACAAACGGTAAAGTGCATCAGAATCAGCGTGTTTTGTTGTACCTTTGTGCATAGTTTCAGCCCCATCAACATAAAACTCATTGAGAAACGGCAATTTGACCAAAAGTGTGCAATAGTGTGAAAAAGTGTGAAATCCGAAAAATGATCAGAACTTTTTTTAAAAAGAGATATCAACAAACGGTAAAGTGCATCAGAATCAGCGTGTTTTGTTGTACCTTTGTGCATAGTTTCAGCCCCATCAACATAAAACTCATTGAGAAATTTCGATTTGACTGGAAATTTGGTGTGCAATAGTGTGAAAAAGTGTGAAATCCGAAAAATGATCATAACTTTTAAAAAAAAGAGATATCAACAAACGGTAAAGTGCATCAGAATCAGCGTGTTTTGTTGTACCTTTGTGCATAGTTTCAGCCCCATCAACATAAAACTCATTGAGAAACGGCAATTTGACCAAAAGTGTGCAATAGTGTGAAAAAGTGTGAAATCCGAAAAATGATCAGAACTTTTTTTAAAAAAGAGATATCAACAAACATGAGTTTTATGTTGATGGGGCTGAAACTATGCACAAAGGTACAACAAAACACGCTGATTCTGATGCATTTTACCGTTTGTTGATATCTCTTTTTAAAAAAAGTTCTGATCATTTTTCGGATTTCACACTTTTTCACACTATTGCACACCAAATTTCCAGTCAAATCGAAATTTCTCAGTGGGTTTTATGTTGATGGGGCTGAAACTATGCACAAAGGTACAACAAAACACGCTGATTCTGATGCATTTTACCGTTTGTTGATATCTCTTTTTAAAAAAAGTTCTGATCATTTTTCGGATTTCACACTTTTTCACACTATTGCACACTTTTGGTCAAATTGCCGTTTCTCAATGAGTTTTATGTTGATGGGGCTGAAACTATGCACAAAGGTACAACAAAACACGCTGATTCTGATGCATTTTACCGTTTGTTGATATCTCTTTTTAAAAAAAGTTCTGATCATTTTTCGGATTTCACACTTTTTCACACTATTGCACACAAATTTCCAGTCAAATTGCAATTTCTCAGTGAGTTTTATGTTGATGGGGCTGAAACTATGCACAAAGGTACAACAAAACACGCTGATTCTGATGCATTTTACCGTTTGTTGATATCTCTTTTTAAAAAAAGTTCTGATCATTTTTCGGATTTCACACTTTTTCACACTATTGCACACTTTTGGTCAAATTGCCGTTTCTCAATGAGTTTTATGTTGATGGGGCTGAAACTATGCACAAAGGTACAACAAAACACGCTGATTCTGATGCACTTTACCGTTTGTTGATATCTCTTTTTAAAAAAAGTTCTGATCATTTTTCGGATTTCACACTTTTTCACACTATTGCACACCAAATTTCCAGTCAAATCGAAATTTCTCAATGAGTTTTATGTTGATGGGGCTGAAACTATGCACAAAGGTACAACAAAACACGCTGATTCTGATGCTTTTTACCGTTTGTTGATATCTCTTTTTAAAAAAAGTTCTGATCATTTTTCGGATTTCACACTTTTTCACACTATTGCACACTTTTGGTCAAATTGCCGTTTCTCAATGAGTTTTATGTTGATGGGGCTGAAACTATGCACAAAGGTACAACAAAACACGCTGATTCTGATGCTTTTTACCGTTTGTTGATATCTCTTTTTTAAAAAAGTTCTGATCATTTTTCGGATTTCACACTTTTTCACACTATTGCACACCAAATTTCCAGTCAAATCGAAATTTCTCAGTGGGTTTTATGTTGATGGGGCTGAAACTATGCACAAAGGTACAACAAAACACGCTGATTCTGATGCTTTTTACCGTTTGTTGATATCTCTTTTTTAAAAAAGTTCTGATCATTTTTCGGATTTCACACTTTTTCACACTATTGCACACTTTTGGTCAAATTGCCGTTTCTCAATGAGTTTTATGTTGATGGGGCTGAAACTATGCACAAAGGTACAACAAAACACGCTGATTCTGATGCACTTTACCGTTTGTTGATATCTCTTTTTAAAAAAAGTTCTGATCATTTTTCGGATTTCACACTTTTTCACACTATTGCACACCAAATTTCCAGTCAAATCGAAATTTCTCAGTGGGTTTTATGTTGATGGGGCTGAAACTATGCACAAAGGTACAACAAAACACGCTGATTCTGATGCTTTTTACCGTTTGTTGATATCTCTTTTTTAAAAAAGTTCTGATCATTTTTCGGATTTCACACTTTTTCACACTATTGCACACTTTTGGTCAAATTGCCGTTTCTCAATGAGTTTTATGTTGATGGGGCTGAAACTATGCACAAAGGTACAACAAAACACGCTGATTCTGATGCTTTTACCGTTTGTTGATATCTCTTTTTAAAAAAAGTTCTGATCATTTTTCGGATTTCACACTTTTTCACACTATTGCACACCAAATTTCCAGTCAAATCGAAATTTCTCAGTGGGTTTTATGTTGATGGGGCTGAAACTATGCACAAAGGTACAACAAAACACGCTGATTCTGATGCGTTTTACCGTTTGTTGATATCTCTTTTTAAAAAAAGTTCTGATCATTTTTCGGATTTCACACTTTTTCACACTATTGCACACTTTTGGTCAAATTGCCGTTTCTCAATGAGTTTTATGTTGATGGGGCTGAAACTATGCACAAAGGTACAACAAAACACGCTGATTCTGATGCTTTTTACCGTTTGTTGATATCTCTTTTTTAAAAAAGTTCTGATCATTTTTCGGATTTCACACTTTTTCACACTATTGCACACCAAATTTCCAGTCAAATCGAAATTTCTCAGTGGGTTTTATGTTGATGGGGCTGAAACTATGCACAAAGGTACAACAAAACACGCTGATTTTGATGCTTTTTACCGTTTGTTGATATCTCTTTTTAAAAAAAGTTCTGATCATTTTTCGGATTTCACACTTTTTCACACTATTGCACACTTTTGGTCAAATTGCCGTTTCTCAATGAGTTTTATGTTGATGGGGCTGAAACTATGCACAAAGGTACAACAAAACACGCTGATTCTGATGCTTTTTACCGTTTGTTGATATCTCTTTTTTAAAAAAGTTCTGATCATTTTTCGGATTTCACACTTTTTCACACTATTGCACACTTTTGGTCAAATTGCCGTTTCTCAATGAGTTTTATGTTGATGGGGCTGAAACTATGCACAAAGGTACAACAAAACACGCTGATTCTGATGCTTTTTACCGTTTGTTGATATCTCTTTTTAAAAAAAGTTCTGATCATTTTTTGGATTTCACACTTTTTCACACTATTGCACACCAAATTTCCAGTCAAATCGAAATTTCTCAGTGGGTTTTATGTTGATGGGGCTGAAACTATGCACAAAGGTACAACAAAACACGCTGATTCTGATGCTTTTTACCGTTTGTTGATATCTCTTTTTAAAAAAAGTTCTGATCATTTTTCGGATTTCACACTTTTTCACACTATTGCACACTTTTGGTCAAATTGCCGTTTCTCAATGAGTTTTATGTTGATGGGGCTGAAACTATGCACAAAGGTACAACAAAACACGCTGATTCTGATGCTTTTTACCGTTTGTTGATATCTCTTTTTTAAAAAAGTTCTGATCATTTTTCGGATTTCACACTTTTTCACACTATTGCACACCAAATTTCCAGTCAAATCGAAATTTCTCAGTGGGTTTTATGTTGATGGGGCTGAAACTATGCACAAAGGTACAACAAAACACGCTGATTCTGATGCTTTTTACCGTTTGTTGATATCTCTTTTTAAAAAAAGTTCTGATCATTTTTCGGATTTCACACTTTTTCACACTATTGCACACTTTTGGTCAAATTGCCGTTTCTCAATGAGTTTTATGTTGATGGGGCTGAAACTATGCACAAAGGTACAACAAAACACGCTGATTCTGATGCACTTTACCGTTTAATGATATCTCTTTTTTAAAAAAAGTTCTGATCATTTTTCGGATTTCACACTTTTTCACACTATTGCACACCAAATTTCCAGTCAAATCGAAATTTCTCAGTGGGTTTTATGTTGATGGGGCTGAAACTATGCACGAAAATACAACAAAACATGCTGATTCTGATGCTTTTTACCGTTTGTTGATATCTCTTTTTAAAAAAAAGTTCTGATCATTTTTCGGATTTCACACTTTTTCACACTATTGCACACCAAATTTCCAGTCAAATCGAAATTTCTCAGTGGGTTTTATGTTGATGGGGCTGAAACTATGCACAAAGGTACAACAAAACACGCTGATTCTGATGCTTTTTACCGTTTGTTGATATCTCGTTTTTAAAAAAAGTTCTGATCATTTTTCGGATTTCACACTTTTTCACACTATTGCACACCAAATTTCCAGTCAAATCGAAATTTCTCAGTGGGTTTTATGTTGATGGGGCTGAAACTATGCACAAAGGTACAACAAAACACGCTGATTCTGATGCTTTTACCGTTTGTTGATATCTCTTTTTAAAAAAAGTTCTGATCATTTTTTGGATTTCACACTTTTTCACACTATTGCACACTTTTGGTCAAATTGCCGTTTCTCAATGAGTTTTATGTTGATGGGGCTGAAACTATGCACAAAGGTACAACAAAACACGCTGATTTTGATGCACTTTACCGTTTGTTGATATCTCTTTTTAAAAAAAGTTCTGATCATTTTTCGGATTTCACACTTTTTCACACTATTGCACACCAAATTTCCAGTCAAATCGAAATTTCTCAGTGGGTTTTATGTTGATGGGGCTGAAACTATGCACAAAAGTACAACAAAACACGCTGATTCTGATGCTTTTTACCGTTTGTTGATATCTCTTTTTAAAAAAAGTTCTGATCATTTTTCGGATTTCACACTTTTTCACACTATTGCACACTTTTGGTCAAATTGCCGTTTCTCAATGAGTTTTATGTTGATGGGGCTGAAACTATGCACAAAGGTACAACAAAACACGCTGATTCTGATGCTTTTTACCGTTTGTTGATATCTCTTTTTTAAAAAAGTTCTGATCATTTTTCGGATTTCACACTTTTTCACACTATTGCACACTTTTGGTCAAATTGCCGTTTCTCAATGAGTTTTATGTTGATGGGGCTGAAACTATGCACAAAGGTACAACAAAACACGCTGATTCTGATGCTTTTTACCGTTTGTTGATATCTCTTTTTTAAAAAAGTTCTGATCATTTTTCGGATTTCACACTTTTTCACACTATTGCACACCAAATTTCCAGTCAAATCGAAATTTCTCAGTGGGTTTTATGTTGATGGGGCTGAAACTATGCACAAAAGTACAACAAAACACGCTGATTCTGATGCTTTTTACCGTTTGTTGATATCTCTTTTTAAAAAAAGTTCTGATCATTTTTCGGATTTCACACTTTTTCACACTATTGCACACCAAATTTCCAGTCAAATCGAAATTTCTCAGTGGGTTTTATGTTGATGGGGCTGAAACTATGCACAAAGGTACAACAAAACACGCTGATTCTGATGCTTTTTACCGTTTGTTGATATCTCTTTTTAAAAAAAGTTCTGATCATTTTTCGGATTTCACACTTTTTCACACTATTGCACACAAATTTCCAGTCAAATCGAAATTTCTCAGTGGGTTTTATGTTGATGGGGCTGAAACTATGCACAAAGGTACAACAAAACACGCTGATTCTGATGCTTTTCACCGTTTGTTGATATCTCTTTTTAAAAAAAGTTCTGATCATTTTTCGGATTTCACACTTTTTCACACTATTGCACACTTTTGGTCAAATTGCCGTTTCTCAATGAGTTTTATGTTGATGGGGCTGAAACTATGCACAAAGGTACAACAAAACACGCTGATTCTGATGCACTTTACCGTTTGTTGATATCTCTTTTTAAAAAAAGTTCTGATCATTTTTCGGATTTCACACTTTTTCAC
The DNA here is from genome assembly GCA_002259235.3 of Caenorhabditis latens. Lineage (NCBI taxonomy): Eukaryota > Metazoa > Nematoda > Chromadorea > Rhabditida > Rhabditidae > Caenorhabditis > Caenorhabditis latens. The sequence goes on along the minus strand of CM056092.1, from coordinate 17,113,879 downwards.
ACTATTGCACACCAAATTTCCAGTCAAATCGAAATTTCTCAGTGGGTTTTATGTTGATGGGGCTGAAACTATGCACGAAAGGTACAACAAAACACGCTGATTCTGATGCTTTTTACCGTTTGTTGATATCTCTTTTTAAAAAAAGTTCTGATCATTTTTCGGATTTCACACTTTTTCACACTATTGCACACTTTTGGTCAAATTGCCGTTTCTCAATGAGTTTTATGTTGATGGGGCTGAAACTATGCACAAAGGTACAACAAAACACGCTGATTCTGATGCTTTTTACCGTTTGTTGATATCTCTTTTTTAAAAAAGTTCTGATCATTTTTCGGATTTCACACTTTTTCACACTATTGCACACTTTTGGTCAAATTGCCGTTTCTCAATGAGTTTTATGTTGATGGGGCTGAAACTATGCACAAAGGTACAACAAAACACGCTGATTCTGATGCACTTTACCGTTTGTTGATATCTCTTTTTTAAAAAAAGTTCTGATCATTTTTCGGATTTCACACTTTTTCACACTATTGCACACCAAATTTCCAGTCAAATCGAAATTTCTCAGTGGGTTTTATGTTGATGGGGCTGAAACTATGCACAAAGGTACAACAAAACACGCTGATTCTGATGCTTTTTACCGTTTGTTGATATCTCTTTTTTAAAAAAGTTCTGATCATTTTTCGGATTTCACACTTTTTCACACTATTGCACACTTTTGGTCAAATTGCCGTTTCTCAATGAGTTTTATGTTGATGGGGCTGAAACTATGCACAAAGGTACAACAAAACACGCTGATTCTGATGCTTTTTACCGTTTGTTGATATCTCTTTTTAAAAAAAAGTTCTGATCATTTTTTGGATTTCACACTTTTTCACACTATTGCACACTTTTGGTCAAATTGCCGTTTCTCAATGAGTTTTATGTTGATGGGGCTGAAACTATGCACAAAGGTACAACAAAACACGCTGATTCTGATGCTTTTTACCGTTTGTTGATATCTCTTTTTAAAAAAAGTTCTGATCATTTTTCGGATTTCACACTTTTTCACACTATTGCACACCAAATTTCCAGTCAAATCGAAATTTCTCAGTGGGTTTTATGTTGATGGGGCTGAAACTATGCACAGAAAATACAACAAAACATGCTGATTCTGATGCTGTTTACCGTTTGTTGATATCTCTTTTTAAAAAAAAGTTCTGATCATTTTTTGGATTTCACACTTTTTCACACTATTGCACACTTTTGGTCAAATTGCCGTTTCTCAATGAGTTTTATGTTGATGGGGCTGAAATTCATAACTTTTTTTTCTGGAAGAGGTATTTGCAAGCGCTAACGCGCATTCGAACAAGCATCATTTGTTTAGTATTTGTACAAAAATTCAGGTCATTTGACACAGTAATCTCTGTGATCGCAGTGATTGAAGTTTCAGACTAATTGGTAGAGGCGCATCCCC
>CM056092.1:16896842-17112323 GCA_002259235.3 Caenorhabditis latens | reverse complement strand
TCGCAGTGATTGAAATTTCAGACTAATTGGTAGAGGCCAAAACTGGGCATTTTTCATAACTGTTTTTCTAGAAGAGTTACCGACAAACGCTAACGTGCATCTGAACAAGCATGTTTTGTTTAGTATTTGTGCAAAAATTCAGGCCATTTGACACAGTAATCTCTGTGATCGCAGTGATTGAAGTTTCAGACTAATTGGTGGAGGCGAAAACTGCGCATTTCCCATAACTTTTTTTCTAGAAGAGATATCGACAAAGGGGCAAAAACTAATTACATATTTGGAATCAACGTGACTTCAGCTTTCCAATGGTTCAAGACACGCCCCATAACTCCAAACTGACTCCATGACTTTCCTTACAAGGGAAGTTCATGACGAGGCGAGATGAACTTTTTCTAAAAATTGGACCCTTGGTACTTTCGACCCTGCTGATTCCAAATATGCAAGAAAAATCAGCAAAATGCTCACGTGAACCAAGGTATGACCCGTCAAACTTGCAATTCTGCAGCACAAGTGAAGACGTGAAAAGCTTAACCACGTGAACAAATTGCAAGTTTGACGGGTCATACCTCGGTTCACGTGAGCATTTTGCTGATTTTTCTTGCATTTTTGGAATCAGCAGGGTCGAAAGTACCAGGGGTCCAATTTTTAGAAAAAGTTCAATTCGCCTCGTCATGAACTTCCCTCGTTAGCTAAAATCAAGTTTCCCTTTTTGTTTTTCAGTTTTCCTTATTTGCCCATTTTCAAATAGCTTTTTTTGCCACATACTGCCGTTAGAAATCAATATTCCCATAAACCTCTCTTCCTCATCTTATTAGTTGTCCGTTCGGAAACCCCCCCTTCCTTTCTATTGCTCTCACCCTTATTCTCCGTCCACACCTTCGGTCTCTCTCTCTCTCTCTCTCTCTCGTCTGCAAACACCGAATTGCCCCCATCTTCTCTTTTTCTCTCTGTGCCTCCTCCACTACTCACATGCTATCGATTTTCCCGTTGGCTGCAGAGAACTTCACTCGGCTACTGGAATATTTCGAGTTTCCTGCAGAAACGATGATGAGTTCCGAAGTAAAGCAAGGCGTTGGCATGGTGGAGACATCTCTCACTTCCGAACCACCGTTTTGTGATAGTTTTGAGCGGATTTCAATTGACACTTTTCCGATTTTGGCACTTGGAAGGATTATAAATAAAGAAGATGGTAAGAAAATTTTGTTTCAGCTCAAAAACAGTAATATTATTATAGGTCTAGAAGCAATGAAGAAGTACATGGCATCGAGGTTGTGGTTTACTTATCGCAGAGATTTCTCTCCAATCGGTTAGTTTTGCTTTGAAGTTTTCAAAATTGTGAAACGAGGTTTTCAGTTACTGGATTAAGTAGCAAACTTTGTTAGAAAAGTGTTGATTTTTTTCATATGTTTCCTTAAAACCAGAATAAAACTACAGTTAAAACTGCATCACCCCTCCATTCTCAAATTTTATGACTAACAAGTTTTTCTGCAATACACTTTGAGTTGTCCAAAAGACTTCAAGGCTACTAAAAACTATTCAGACTTTATCCTCAACCGAAAAATCCGCTATTTTCACAAAAATCTACAGTACCGGTCAAAAAGATATATTATTTTGCCTTTTCCAGAAAATGCCAAACTTTGAGAAGGTTTCATAGTAAAACTAACTGTCCCATAAATTAACTTTTAATGGGATCAAACAGACCAAGAGTAGAGGTATATTTTTGCAGTTGAAAACTGTTTTGTACGGACACTCTCTAGAGAGTTACATATCAACAAAGTAATTTCTCTTTTAATTCGACCCATATCAGTTCAAAATGGTGATGTTGTCTTTAAATGACCATAAATTTCTAGGGATTGCTCGTACAAAAAGTTGTCAATTACAAAAATAGAGCTCTACTTTTGTTCCGTATGGATTATACATAATTTACCTTGTAGGACAATCAATCATACCGTAACACTTTTTCAAAGTTGGGCATTTTTAACTGAAAAAGGCAAAATATGAAATCATTTTGGCATGTACTGTAGTTGTAAAATAATTAAGAACATAACATCAGTTTAAAGCAACCCGTATATTTGCATAGATTATACTTACATTGATTATGATAAATTTCATTGTCGATATGTAACCATCTAGGGAATGCCCGTACAAACAAGTTTTCAACTACAAAATAAAGCTCTATGCATGATCTGCATGATTCATTAAAAATCTACTTGATGGGGCAATCAGTATTATTATGACACACTTTCAAAATTGGACATTTTCAACTGAAAAAAGGCAAAATATGATTTATTTTGGCCTGTACTGTAAATATGGCCGCAAAGGTTTCAGTAGCGTTAAACCTTTTCCGATTGGGCTCTGTCCAAACTATGATCGCTATTACCCATCCGCTGGTGGCTGACCACTGTTCGGCTCGGGGTCGCGGAGTTCGGCCCGGGGTCGCGGAGTGGGTCTCGACGCGACTACCGTAATATAAAACTTTTTTATGCCTAAAGTACGGTTAAGAGCCGCCGTAAATCGAAATTCCGCAACGAGACCCACTCCGCGACCCCAGGTCGAACTTTGAGCGAGTGGTCAGCCATCGGCGGATGGGTAATATGTTCTGAAAAAGGGAAAAATCTGGAAAGAACAAACAATTTGCACCATTTCCAGGTGGTACCGGTCCGAGCACTGACCAAGGTTGGGGATGTATGTTGAGATGCGCACAAATGCTGTTAGGAGAGGTACTCCTTCGTCGTCACATTGGAAGACACTTCGAATGGGATATTGAGAAGACGTCAGAGGTTTATGACAAGATTCTGCAAATGTTCTTTGATGAGAAAGACGCGTTGTACTCGATTCATCAAATTGGTAAGCGTTTTTTTGTTTTTTCAACCGCTTGTTTTTTGTAAACATTAAAAATTTTATTTTTAGCGCAAATGGGGGTAACCGAGGGGAAACAAGTGTCGGAGTGGTTTGGACCCAACACGGCAGCTCAAGTTATCAAGAAGTTGACAATCTTTGATGATTGGTCTAATATTGCTGTTCACGTGGCATTGGATAATATACTGGTGAAGGAAGATGCGTTGACAATGGCTACAACTTATCCAAGTGATGATGCAGTCAAGTTAATTATGGGTGAGTTTTGAAAAGTTACTGCTGAAAAAAAAATGAAAAATTTAGTCCCCGCTCAATAGAACGTCTCGCTTTTCTGCGCCTTCGTACTCTCTACCCCATTTCTTTGAAGGGGTGTATTTCGGTGGGGTGAAGAGATATCATCAAAAAATGATAACTGTTAAAATGAGGGGAGTTTCAAGGGCTACATTTTCGCATTTTTTAAAACATTTCACACTTAATCTTACCTTTCCCAATTCAATTTTGCAGAAAACGGTCAGGTCGAGAAACCCCGTCCTTCGTCTGGTTGCACCACTGAATGGAGACCACTTCTCGTCATGATCCCACTCCGACTGGGTCTTACCAGCATCAATCCGTGCTACCTCCCAGCCATCCAGAAGTTTTTCGAGCTACCACAATGTGTTGGAATCATCGGAGGCAAGCCAAATCTCGCTCACTATTTCGTTGGGATAGCCGGAACTAAACTTTTCTATCTGGATCCGCACCACTGTCGTGCGAAGACTGCAAAGCGGGACGCTGGAATCATGACCAATACCATTATATCATCCATTACTACTACAGATGCTCAGTTAGATATCCAGAATCAGATCGACGACTCTGACTTCCACAAGCTTGAGGATTTGGAGCCGTTGCCATCACAAACTTCGGATGTCTATACCAAGATGGACGATTCCACGTATCACTGTCAAATGATGCAATGGATGGAATATGAGAGCATTGATCCATCGCTAGCTTTGGCTTTGTTCTGTGAAACCCGCCAAGACTTTGATACTCTTTGTGAGGAACTTCAAAAGACAACCCTCCCATCCTCAGTACCCCCTATGTTTGAGTTCCTGGAGAAGCGTCCGAGATACTTGCCACGATTTGAGCCATATACCGGGGTGAGCATGAAAATAGAGATGAAGGAGTTCGATGACATCGGAGCAGCGAATGTGAAAATCGACGACGACTTTGAAGTTTTGGATGTGTCCGTGGATGAAGCAGCTGAAGGCGACACCGAGCTTATTTCTCAATAAGTGTTTTTCTGCTAAATTGTAATCAAAACTATGACGTATCATGTTTGACTTCCTTTCTTTTTTTCGCTTTGTACTGAATGCTGGATTGCCTTTTGCACACAAAAACACCTCCGTATCAAAAAGCTGGTTCTTTTTCTATTTTTCTTGTGAATATATTTAAAACAAATAAATTTTTGTGATAAACTTGAATGGGGTTTATTCTTTTGTAATGGCGCATCTGCACACAGATCAAACTGATCGCACTTTGAAAAGTGAAATCAGAAAAAAAAACTTCGCCTCTTTCCGTCTCTCTCCTTGACATGTTCTCGCAAGGTAGTTGTGAGACTGTTATCTATCAGTGCTCCTATTTTAGAAACTGGGTAATTTTTAAATAAAAAACTATTCAGAGAAGAAAAAACATTTATCGCCGCTTCACTCTCATAATGAGAGTGAAGCATTTGGTTAGCTGGTAAGTGTAGACGAAAGAGCCGTTTTTACAAAATATGTTGGATGATCAGGCATCGTGACGGGATCCAAAATTAATTTTCAAGCATTTTCTTATAATTTTCCAATTGCCTGGCTCGCCAATGGCGCGGCAACAAGGTTCAAAAATAAACCAATTCGACCATCAATCTTTAAAGAACCGTTTCAAAATTCACAACTATTCAAAAAGAAGTAAAAAATTCGTCGTAAATGACTATTAATCTGTGGTAATCTCTCAATGTCTATTGAAACGAGAAAACAGTTTTGCGAACAAAAGTAGATCAATGTTACCCTCGCGGCGACTACAACTGCGATTCATTTTGTTTGCCACTGTTTTTGCCATATTCTGTCTTTTTTATTCGAAGGAATTTAGGTTATCAGTTTCGTCATCGACTTTTTTAAAGAATTCGAGTAAAACTACAACAGAAAAACTGAAAAAAGTTCCTAAATTCTATAAAGTATTGAACTGGGAGAAGAAAGAATCGGAGAAGAAGTTGAATAACATTGAAGATTTGAGACGAGTTAATTTGAATGTGAGTTTTAAAAAAGTGTTTACATTTTTTGAAGTCTGTTTTATTATGTCAGACACCAAAATTGCGAAAACAACATTTTCTGAACAGTATTACAAAGAAAATGACTTATTATCAAAATGATGATGTATTGTTTCAGACGCTTCCAAACCGAACCTCCAACCTTTCCGCTGTCCATTTGTGCTCTCAGAATCCATCTCCATGTCTTCCAGGACTGAGAGACTTCGAGGGGGAGATTCGGGTGAGACTTCTCAATTTTACCTATTTAACTAATGCTAGATTTCATTTCAAAAGCGTCTACGACTTGTTTTTCTGTGTTTTTGTGCACCTTCCCCGCGTTTCGTTCAATTGTTTCATTGGCCAACATCGTTTTCAGACAGCTTCTCGATACCGTCTATCCACATGTGTAGTCCAAAAAAGTATGAGTACTGTAATGACGTCACTATTCTGTTATTTGAGAGATGAGAAGAAATTCATTGGGAATAATCGGGAGATTTTGAAGGACTGGAAAATCATTCGATTTTGTATGTTCAAAAATGAATTCAGGAATTTGGGTGGGCTTTTCAAGAAATTTAACGTGAGTGTGGTTTGGAAACTACAAACTACAACTAATTTCAGATTTTACCTTCCGCAAACAACTGGACACATATCATGATGGTTAGAAACCCGATTGAGCGTTTTATCTCAGGGTTTGTGGACAAATGTTATAGGTAAATCAGTAATCGAAACAACCGTAAACCAGTTAAAGTTCATTTCAGAAAACCAGTGGTATCCAATTACTGTAACGGATGTAAAAAGAATTTGACGTGTTTTATGGAGTCTGAGTTGGCGAGAATGAGAGAACAAGTGAAAAAGGGAAAGTTTTTGAAGACTTATGAAGATCGACACTTTTTCCCGCAGAGTTGGTGAGTGAAATGGAGACAAATTTCAGAAATTATCATGTGTTAAAACTATACCTAAAACAGGCAAATTTACTGCACAGGGAAACCGCTAATGATCAAAAGTGTTGGCCTCGGCCGCTTTTCTATCCCATTTTTCAGAAGTCGTGACAGAGAATCTGTTTTGTAAAATCTAGTATATATGTATACAGTACCGGCCAAAAAATAGATCTCCATTTTTGTAGGCGACTACTTTTTTGTATGGGCACTCCCTAGAGAGTTATAGTTATTTCGAGACGGCCGCTTGAAAAAATAGTGCAAAATGGCGATGTTATGTTAAAATGACCATTACTCTCTAAGGAGTGCTCGTACAAAAAACATGTCAATTACAAAAATAAAGCTCTGTTTTTAATCTGTATAGTTCATTAAAAATCTACTTGATGGGACAGTCACCATTACCATGACACACTCTTAAAGTTGGACAGTTTCAACTGAAAAAGGGTAAATATGAGACATTTTTGGCCATAAAGATTGTTGACTAGAAAAATATAGCTCTAGATTTGACCACTCTTCTAAATCTTTAACTAATTTAACTAATTCAATTTTTCAGGCGGTGCAACCTCCACCAATACTTCTCCAACTTTACTTTTATTCCCTACTCCTCTGCTCATAATTTCTCGATAACATCCCATTTATTCCCAATATTTCGTAATCATTCCGTTCCTGAATCCTCTCTTCAATACATACAATCATCTCTCTCATCCGGTCGTACCGCCCATTCAACAGTAGATTCGAAAGCCACATCATTCATCGAAAAACGTTTGAAATCTAGTCCGTATCTCATGGAATTACTTGTTAAAATGTTCTATCATGATTTTAAATTGTTTAATTTTACTCTTCCTGTCATATGAAGGTTTTTTTTACATTGATCGCGAAGAATCCACTATTCGTGTTTGCAGACATTGGAGTTTGGTTCACAATATCTACACTTCCTTGAGAGCTATCAAATTTTTTTCATCTGAAGAAATATTTTATAAGTATTCAGCTATATTTTGTCCGGGCAACTTTTTTATATCTTTGAGAAAAAAGATATACCGCGTTAACTGAGGGACACCTCTATTAGAGGGTTTACCATCTTCTAAAACTGAAAAAAAACAGTACAACTCGTTTCCCTTCAGTATTTTTCTTAGATTTCTGTCAGAACAATGCAACTTTTCCTTGTTGAAATCCAGTTCCCCTTTCCTCTCCTCGGGGGGGATTAGTGATGGATAATCTACCCGTTTCCCCTCTCTATTGTTCCAAAAACAGAAGAAACGAACCGCCCATCTTTAGCTTCCACCAAAAAAGTATCATTTTGTGAGAGTCAGCCATTTGAATGACTGAAAACTATCCATTTTTCAAAATCACTGCAATTTTCTTCATTTCCACGCTTGTCTTCGTGGCATCAGTCCCGATTACGGTACCCCGAGATACTGTAGATAATGTGGAGGAGGTAAGTACGCTTCTCCGGCATTTTTTTTGTCGAAGTGTGAAAGGTTTCAGAAGTACAGTGCTGCCCCTAATAACACCCCGATATCAAAAGTGTACATTTTCGGGCGGCCCATTTACATAAGAGAGCCGTTTGTAATCCCGCAGAGGAATTACACGGAACAGGTAATAGTGTCAAAGTTCTTATTTTTAAGCCTAATTGAATTTCGCTCATTTTGAGAAGCTTTGAACTTTTAGGATTTGCGATTTTAATATTCCGAATCTCTATGGACTTACGTCTATTCGCAAACGCAATCAATTGAATTTTTATGGCAGAAAAATGGGGAAAAAATTTTGAACAAGTGTATTGAATGGGACATATTCTCTTCGTCACGGTCTCTCACTCTCTGAAAAATAAGTGCAAGGAAATGTTATATTTTTTCGCATAAAACAAAAATTTCTTGTATGTACTGTGGCCCGGGCCGGTTAAAATTCTCTAAACGGGCCCGGCCCGTTACAAGCCTAAAATATTATCAAAAGAAGGATAAATAGCTCAAGAAATGGATAGAATTTCGAATTTTATTGCCAATTTAGTTGTTTCTCTGAAACCGTGGGATATAGAATTTCAAATCATATTTTTCATGAAGATGTTGTTTTCCAATCGAAAGTTGTCTCTGTTCAGGTAGATTTCTCGAAACTCTTCTCTGATCCCTCCAAACTTCGCAGAAACCGTGCTTCTTATGTCGATGAAGCAGTTCATAACCAACGACAACACCAACAGTACCCTGAAGCAGTCGGTGGGGGAGGAGGAGGAGAATATCCATACGTACAGAAATCAAAGTACCCATTGAGACAGTGTTACACTGAAAGGAGTGGTGAGTCCTAAAACCCGGAACAAAAGATCTTCCAATTTCCACTTTTTTCTAGGCTACATGTGTTGCAATCTAAAACTGGAGAAAGTGATGCATAACACCACACAAAAAATGGCTGAAAAGAAGGCGTGCAACCTGCAAAAAATGAGTGCAATGCTACAAGCAGAGACGGAAGCAATGTTCGGAACAGAATTCGAAGCGATCAGCGCCGTCGGAGACTTCGCTTCGAAAATCCACTTCTATTCCGATTACGTTTGCAAAATGCAGAGAGATGGGCGGACGATTCTGGTGTATGCAACACCGAGTCGACACGATTACGCGGTGCCCTATACTCAGTATACATTGTAACCTATTTTTTGAACACAATGCTTAAAAATTGATTGCATATAAAATAAAATTAATTAATTATGAAAACATAAAAGTCAGAAAAAGGAAATGAGACGAATACATTTAAATTCAGAGAAAATTTGAGAAGCGCTCTACTTCAGACTGATCGACATGATTTGAATAGATTCACGAGGACGGCCACTCCGCTCGAATGTTGGAACTTGGTTGATTCGTTGGACGACACTCATTCCGGCGGTTACCTGAAAGAAAAACAGATTTTTACTTACATTTTTAGTTTTCTATCTGGAATCTTACCTCTCCAAAAAGCGTATTCTTCCCATCCAACCAATCCGCCGGACACACAGTAATAAAGAACTGTGATCCATTTGTATTACCTCCACCTGCATTTGCCATCGACACTTTGAACGGCTTATCATGTCTCAATCGTGGATGAAATTCATCTTCGAAATCCTCTCCCCAAATCGACTCTCCCCCGGTTCCTTTTCCCGATGGATCACCAGTTTGTATCATGAATGATTTGATGACACGATGGAATGTGAGTCCATTATAGAATCCACGTCGAGAATGTGTACAGAAATTCTCCACGGTTTTTGGGCATTCGTCACCAAACAGACGGATGGTGATGTCGCCGAACGAGGTATGAATAATGGCTTCTTTGTTGAGCACTTTGTCGCCTCCTTCTGTCTGAAAATCAGGAAAAAAGTTAAGGGTTTCAGTTGTGACAATGTTTGTAAGCCACAAATATTACTATTATTTCTGATCTCAAGTTTTGATCTACACATTTCCCCTCGTTAACACCTAATTACCAGCGAAAAAAACGCCCTGATTTTCTCTTGTTTAGGATAGTTTGTTCCCCCCTTGTTTCCTAAAAATTAAGGAAATTTTTATGATTTTCCGTTCTTTTTCTTTTTGTTGAAACACTAGATATCGTCCACCACTCACATCCAACGCGGTCAATAGATCCTCTTTCTTCGGTCGCTCATTGAATACATCTCTTCCAGAAACCGATGGATTTCCTTCGTCATCCTCCACATTGAATGGCTCCGTGTTAGTGAATAGATAGAATCGATTCTTACGCAGTGCACAACAAACCATCAGTGGATCTGGGTCCGTCTTTCTATTCAATGTTGGGTTATCAGCTGCTGCCGTCTCTACAGTAATCGCTGCACCTTGAAGCTTCGAACGAATATCTGGAAGGGCGTTGCACAGAGAAACGGCAACAAATCGAATAGATTCATCTCTTCCAATGATTCTCGACGTCTCCTGGGTGACAAGATTATACACTTTCACACCGATCGGCGTCGGATACAACAAGAAGTTTCCAGACTCGTCGAAACAGATTCTGGAGTATTTCAACGCATTCTTCTTATCCTTGTCCATCTCCTTCTCGGCTGCCAGCCGACGACTCCATTCCATGTGTTGTAGGCCGTAATTCTTGTTTTCCTTGGCTTCTTGTTGATATTTTTGAGTGGTCTCGTCGATTTGCTGCACTAGTTTACCGGTTTTTATATTGAAAATTCGGATTCGACGGTCTTCTGAGAAGGTTGCCAGTCGGAGTCCCGAGGGATCGAATGCTCCGCAGACTGGAATCGTCTTTGCCTTTACTAAATCGTAGAGATCTGTTTCCAATTTGTATTCCCAAGAGAGTTTCGATCCGGGAAACTCGAAGTCACCGCGTTCCCCATTCCAGCACTCAATGATTCCAGACTCGTCGATTGAGATGATAATGTCGAGAGTTTGACTGTACTGAAAAATAAAACCCTAGTTTCTGTAATTCAAATCTAAATGTTTGTTTCTAAGCTGATCCAAAAAAGATATACTTAACAAACCTCAATAACCCGAATCGGTGTAGAATGAAGTTTGTCCTTGACACAAATCGGCGTCGCCGATGCTTTTCCATCCACCACAATCACTTTTCCCGAATCCGCCGCTCCAATCGCCAAATGTGCAATCGGATCGTTGGATTGATGCACCCAGTTTGCTGTTCTTGGTGGGAAATCCAATTTGATCATGTTAATCATGTCAAAATTCTCGATATCGAACACTTTCACCGATTTATCAGCCTCGCACACGGTCGCTAGCAAAGTCCCGTCGACATTTGCACAAATGTGAGAGAATTCACTCAAATGGCATCGAAAATGCTTGACGAACTCGACTCCTTCACTATGCTTCTTTTTCCAGAATTTCAGATGTCCATCCACACTCGCTGTGATGATAAAATCTGTTTTTGTGGCAATGACATGGGATATTGTGTCCCGATGCATGAATGATTTTTCGTATTGAGATGATGATGGAATTGAGCGAAGAAATTCGGATTCATGTTTCAATTGAGGTTTTTTCGGCAGCTCTGACGTCGATGGCTTCTCAACACGCCTTTTTTTTGAAGATGGCTCTTTGAAAACGGGCTCGGACACCGTTTTTTCCTCTTCCATTTTCTGAAAATATTGCATTATAGGGTATTTTAAACGCAAAATTTAATTATTGGCTCAAAAAATTCGGAGAGAGCCTTCAAATTCGAGTAGAAACCGCCAAAAGGAAAATTGTAAAAAATCAGATTCGAAAAAAAAATAGGTGTGGATTTACGGTAAACAACACGCGCTTGCGGGATTTCGGAGTGTCGTTGCGATATTTTATTATGCGAGCTGGCAAAGTTTTTTTGTCAGTCTTCCGGTGTTTATTTTCTTCATTATTTTCTCACTTTCAGGCTTCGCCTACTTTTAAGCGTAATCCAAGTCTAAACAGGTGCGAAAAATCAATAACAACTAGCTGGAAACTCAGAAAACAATTCGAAAAACTAAATTTCACCCTTTCTTCTAATATTGCGTTTTTTTTTTCTGTAATGCTGTTATTGGTATAGTTTTTAGAAAAAGGTTCTCGTTTCCGCTACAAGTCTTGAAAAATGAAGAACGTTCTCTTTCTACTTTCCCTGCTTTCCAATTTTTTGCAAAGTTTCTCTGTTTTCAGGCAATGAACAGTGAAGAAGAGCAACTTCTGACGCTAGACGGTCAATTTGTTCAACGCGTCTCTCCCAACACGACACCGAGCTCCAACACATATGAAGCAATTGCTCACATGCAAAGAAACCTGGGGCAGAATCTTCCGGATTTTCCTCCGGTAGCCGGTCCAGAATCGTCTAATGCACCGGAAAATGGGCAGGAGAATTGGGAACTGAATGAAGCTATAAGGATATCCCGGGAAGAAGGGAAAAGCAGACAGTCCGCATCAAATACTCGTTTTGGATTCAATAGAAATCATCGTCATTTCCATTCCCATCAGAATAATTTTCGAGACGATCTGGAAGAAGAAGTTCCGAAGGAGAAGTGGACTCAACTAGAAAAAGATCTCAGTTCTCTCGTCGATCTTTTGAAAACTGTAGAATCGAAGAAGCTTGAGGTGCAAGAACCTAGCCAAAAGTATTTGAATCAAGTAGAAATGTCTGAAACCATCAAAATCTACTCGAAATCAGATTTGGGATTCAGAATTCTTGGTATAGTGCGGTCGGATAAAGAACAGCGGCGAATCGATGAAGCAAATTGGAATATGCTGAGATTTGTGTTTTCGAGAGATTCCAGAGTTCATGAATCGATTATTAATTTGGAATGGACTCCGATGGAGAAGGAGCTTTTATCAAATATAGATGACTTCATCCATAGACAAGAGAAAACTGCGTTTAGAGCTGGTTAGTTGAGGAAATTCTAGATTCATTTGTTCGATCCCGTCTATTCCAGGTGCCCTCTCCATTGCTATAAACTTTGACGATTTCCCACCAAATTTGACATGCAGAAGTAAGAAGAATGAGACCATTCTTCTACGTCCCGTTGTTGTTGGTACGATTTTCTCGGATAATTTCTATTTAAATCAATTTTTAGACGGCGTCGCTGTTCTCAATGCGACATATTCGATGAACAAGACGAGAAGTCCATTCTACGGAAGAGCTCCTGAAATGCCGCTTTATCATGATACACTGGTATGAGAAATCTGCAATTTCATAGATTTTTTGCCTGAGTGTTTCTTCGACACTGCATAATCACACAAATCGCAAGCAAAATCATGAGAAGACGGCTAACATTCTGATTATACAGCGGAAACGTCGTAAAAATTGCATTTTCCATTGTCAACTGAGTTTCGCGGTTTTCAGTGTCATGTTTTATCAATTTAGAGGGATTTCCAACCTATTTTCATTCATTAACTCGAAAAAAAATGAAAGAAGTGCAGAAATTCCAGTTTTTCCTCAAAAACAGAATTTTTGGCTGAAAATCAGGATTTTTCTATTTTCCAGCCAATTTTTGTGCTGAAAATCAGTATTTCGAGTGAAAAATGATTATTAAGTCACAGAGAAGGCTGCACAGTAAATTATCAGACGAGAATTAACAATTTCTGATAATGGGAGATGATAAGACTGACTCATAGCTGCTTATTGAAATTCGGAGCTTACTATCCGCAAATCTCGTTTTCTCAATTAAAAATATTTATTTTCTCATTTTTGCTCCTAATCCAATCAATCAATTTCTCTTCCAGAATTACCCAGTCAAAGCGATATTCGATGTCATCATGAACTTTCTGATCCGTGGTCACAAAACTGTCGTCTATCTCCCGAAATACTACAAGGACTACATCACACCAGATGGAATTTCGAAGGTCGACGATGTGGTGGCATTCAGAAAATTGGTGGAATTGGAATATGTGCAGTTTTTGGAGAATGGAGATGACCGAAGAGATTGGGTCTGGTTTCATGAAGTGTCGAAGAAGGCGGATGATGTATGTTTGAGGAATTATTTCGCTGGAATTCACCAAAATCTGTTTTTTGCAGATTGGAGCAGTTTTCGTGTCGGCAATTGAATACCGTAGACGAACGGCAGAAATTAAATATGAGAAACCATCAGAACGTATCATCACTCCATGTTTTTTCAATGCGCCGGAACGATTGATGGTACTGGAACCGACGATTCGTTACAAGGAACCTGGATCCACCAGATACAAAATTATTACAGAGAAAGAGGTGAGAGAGAGAGACGACAAATTAAGTTTTTCAGAATCTATTATTGCTGAAAATCGAGTTTTAAAAAACATTCATTTGTCTCGCTTCCAGATCCTCCAATTCTGTGGAGAAGACGAGCATTCGACGCTATGTGAGCAGTTATATTTGGATAAACAAATTGAATTAATATGTCATTTATGTCAACTATACCCAATGAAAGCCCTGCATCGTGTCTGTATTCAACAACTTCTTCATCTCGTCGTCGCCGCGAAATCCGACTTTGAGATGCCGTCGATGGATTTGGAGGCTTACGCGCGGTTCCACAATCAATTCGTTGGAGTTGATAATAGTGAAATTGATAATAGTAAAATCATTCATAATAATAATGAACCTATTTAATTAATCAAATTTTATTGGGTCCCGTTGTATAGGAATTGTATATTTAATTGTATGAAAATTTGTCTGATAGCTTTTGAGCTAAAAGTTTGGAACTTTCAGAAATTTTCATACATTTTTTTTCTATGTTCTCGAAAATTTTTCATTCCACCCTTTTCCCTGCTTCACCATTTGTTCATTGCCTCATTCTCTCTTTCTTGTCATTAGTTCATCAGAATTGTCATTAAAAAATTAAATCATTCAAATCATCTTTACAACTATCAGCTACAAAAAACGCGCCTCGGACCGCTTGAAAGTATTCGGGTTTTCCCCGTGACTTTCCCAATTCTTTTTCCTCAAACTTATCCACGCATCTAGCCCCGTCCCTCCTGATCATAATCAGTTCCCTGAAAAATTTATTTTCCATATTCATTTGACCATTTTCCTGTCTCCCCAACACGCAGGGAGAAAGTGAAAATACGAAAGTGATTGCTAGTAATTTCAAAAACTAACGAGACACAAAGAAAAAATAAACCGAGATGGAAAGAAAGAAATCGAAAACGAATCTCTTGCAAAAGTTTGCGGAGAAATTTAAGAAGAAGAAACGATCCAAGTCGGCGTCTGTGAGTTTAGGGGCGGGAGAGACTACAAACTACAAACATAAGGAACTTCGTCCAGCTTCAAAATGAACTCAAATCCAAGGTTTCCGGACACAGAATTTCCATTTTCAGATGTCCCGCGAGCGTGGCTCTGAGATGAGCCGTCGCCCTCGCCGTCCGTCTCGTTCTGCATCGAAAACGAAGGTGTCTGGTGGGAATAAGGAAGGTGGATCGCCGAATGCATAAGCCGAAACAAAAAGTAAAATAGATTTATTGGAAGTGACCGCGAAGGGAATCAAATCGAAAGAGTCGAAGGAAAAGAAGTCGTCAGGGAAGAAGAAGAAGAAAGAGAAGGAAGTAAGAGATATCTGGACGGACAGACGCATGGACAGACAGATTTGTAACTTTCTGTAGTACTCGACTCATTTCTAGAATATCCGACCACTTGAGTATTCTAGTCCTGATAGTCGGCCTGGCTGGCGCGCCTGCGACGCTTCTTGAAGCTACAGTAATGTTAAGAACAAACAGTGGACATCCGAACATTGCGATCGATAGACAGATCGAACTAAACTGAGCGTCTCTTGCGTCAGTCGCACTGTAGCATGATGCACTTTACATCAGTATTACTGTAGTAATCAGTTTCAGAACCTCCCGACGCCCGCGAAAACTCCGTCAACAATGGCTCTCCGCCGTACGGACAGTCAAATGGAGGTGTCACAAAACAATCGATGCGTCGAGAAACAAATGAAAATATGGATTGATTCTCTAGAGAAGATGGACATTCGAAAAATGTTAGAAACCGAATACGAGGGAATTGAGAAGATGAACGCGGAAGCGGATAAGTGTCAAGTGTTTGAGAAAAAGATGAATCAGTGTTCATCTGAATTCATCGAGTTACTTGATGCGAATCGAGTGAAAGGAGGCGGAGAGGATAAGGATTTCTTCTATCACGGAAGCGTCCTCAATTGTCTCACGGTGAGATTTTTAGTTTGTAGTCTTTTGAGGCTTCTAAACTAGAGAAGATCTATGAGAATGAAATTCTGATTCCAGACCCCACCGAAAACCACAATTCTCGCTCAACTGCCACTTATAGACAATGCCGAATCACTCGAATCGTTTTGGCTAATGGTTGCTACTCAAAAAATTCAAAGAATCTATGTGTTAGCGGGAGAGGAGGAGTTCGACAAGGAGCAACTATCCGACTACTTCCCAGATGACTTCAAAGAACACAAAACGATACGAGTCAACCATCGAAAAACACTTCCTAAGACTGATGATCAGTTGAACAATCAATTGTATTATGAAGTTGTTCCGAAGGATTGTGCAGAGGCACCGTTCTGTATGATTGAGATATGCGACTTTTGGGATGATGGAAGAGTTCCGGTTAAGGATTATGGAAGAATTGCCACAACTGCTGCCAGTGTCTTCGATTCGGATATTGTGAGTTCTCAGTCCTTTAGATTTCCCAACCAAAGAACCACAATTTTCAGGACGCCGACGCTTCTTGCGGAATCGTCAGCTTCTACGGTGCTGGAAGGACCGGTGCATTCCTCGTTGGAGCATTGGCAATTGAGAAATTGAGAAGTGGAGAGCAGCCGAATTATAAGGATCTTGGCACATGTGTCCGCTCCCAACGGCCCGGTGCCATCGAAGTCCTCTCCCAGTACATTTTCTCACATACAATAGGTCTCACTTATAGTATGAAACACTGCAAAGACGCAGGACTGAAAACAAGAATTGAGAAAATTATTGCTCAATTTGAGACGTTCGCATGTGCGATGATGGCAGAGGAGGAGGAAGAAGACTCGTCTTCAAATGCAACCAATACAAACACTTGTGAATAGAAGTATGAAGATTATAGCGAGAACTGAGATTAAAGTTTACATTGGGAAATAATATATATTTTCAGAATACATGGAATAACTTTAAGCAGTTCTGTAGTTTCTATTCCTCCTACTTTTACTACATCTGTATTCTGTAGACAATTGATTTTTTCTCCTCAAAAACTTTCTTTTTCTTTTCACTGTTATCGTCAGAAACCAGACGAGACACATAGACGTAAGTCATCATTGAATTGTGTCAAAGAACAAATCGAAACACCAAAAAAAACGGCCGCGCCTCCGACAAAAATAAACAGAATGACGATGACAACTACTTCGAAGTCATCTTTCTCCTCTGATCACTTCGGTTTTATTTTTGATTTTTCTGATTTTTCACTGTTTGTACAAGATGGAAAAACGAGGTTAGTTTTATTCATTTTTTCGAGTTCTTGCTGATAATTTTTGTTTGTAAGCATAAGCAGTTTGTGGGGAGGTGTGGCGTGGTCGATGAACACGCCACAATTTTTTCTGGAGAAACTGTTCAGAAACTGTTCTCCGGAGGTTTTTTGATCATTTCTTAGTGGAAAATCAACCATTTTCAATTGAAAACATGTCAAAAGATAGATAATCTAATATTCTATCTGTTGAATAAGATTTTTTCTGTATTTTGAGACGTTTTTCGCTAAAAATTCTCCATCTGAAAACAAAATTAGTTTTTTCTAAAATGAAAATCACAAATGGTGACGAGACCCAACTCTTTTCCGCCATGTTCCTTTAAAAATCTACGGTAGTTGCTTGAGCGCGAATCTTTGAATTTGAATTTCGAGCCTCTGTTTTCATGAATTTTTGCTCATTCCCAGTATATACAGTCTTCGGATTTTTTTCTGAAACTCTCTCCAAAAATGATCGGCTATTTGTCTGATTTGATGAGCTCACTTTTCGTCGGCGATTCGAAGAATGGAGGTATAAATTTGTATTTTTCTATTAAAAACAGCTGAAACTAAATATTTCAATCAAACTTTTTCCAGATATTCTCATTAGTCGAAAAAACCATTGTTACATTTTTCTAATTCTGAAAACCAGCAGAAAAACGGTCGAGACTTTCGAACATTTTCTGAACACAGAAAATCAGGGTTTCCCGATTTTTTGTCCACATTTCGCGCCACGCTTCTGTTTTTACATACAGCAGTATATAACACCAATTTCACGACTAGAAATGCGGGTAACATTAATAACATTTCGCTAAAAAGGCACGATTCGGCTTGAAAAAAAAACATGACGCAAAAATGGGCGGAACTCCCCTCTGTTTTTATTCCCAAATCAGTTTTTCCCTTTTTTGTTCTCACTTGCTCCCAACTTCTCTATGTTTTCTCTGATTCTCTTCTCGGAAGAATCAATAATTGCATCAGAGAGAGAGAGAGAGAGAAAGAGACGAAGAGAGAGATGGCCATGTTGTTTTGTTTGCATTTGGCACGTTTTCAAGTGAGCCGCTGGCATGTTTATCACTAGAAACCCCAAATCGTTAGGATTAATTTCAGTTGGTTTATCTTTGAAAAACCTGTTTTTTAAAGCTTAATAACCGCTCGGTTTTCACTCGGGAAATGTGGAATAATCGGTCAAAAAAGGTTCTTTTCACATTTCCATTCAAGAATCCACAAATTTCGTTCCCTCTCCTATTTTCATTCTTCCCACAATCCTGCATTGTTCCAGCCATGTCTCTGACTCAAGACGCTTCATTCGTCGAGTTGAAACGCCACGTGGAGGCGAATGAGAAGAGTGTTCAACTTCTGGAATGGTTTGAGAAGGATCCGACAAGATTTGAGAAATTCACGTAAGTTTTTGACATGAAAATAACTGAAAATCAATCTTCATGCTAATTTTTTTTTCTTTCAGTCGCCACTTCAAGACTCCCGACGGCGACTTTCTCTTCGATTTCTCCAAAAACCGAATCACCGACGAGTCGTTCAAACTTTTGATGAATTTGGCCAAATCTCGAGGTGTCGAAGAGTCGCGTGACGCCATGTTCTCGGCCGAGAAGATCAATTTTACCGAGAATCGTGCCGTGCTTCACGTCGCTCTCCGTAATCGTGCCAATCGGCCAATTCTTGTCGACGGAAAAGATGTGATGCCTGATGTGAATAGAGTGTTGGCTCATATGAAAGAGTTTTGTAATGAGATTATTTCCGGTGAGTTGAAGCTTCAAAAACTTCAATTCAGGGATGTGCCTATGGAGGCGCTTCGGGCTTTGAAAGATTTCAAAGTGTGCAAAAATGCGACGAGAGAGAGTGTGTCTGCGTTTCTCCAATTCGCACATTCTCTCGCCGCATTTTCGAATTTTCCTCGAAAAAATTAGAGGCGCTCAACGCCACCCGTTCACATAACTGCTCCAATTTCAAACGAACATTTTCAGGCTCGTGGACAGGATACACCGGCAAGAAGATCACCGATGTTGTCAACATTGGAATTGGTGGATCCGATTTGGGACCACTGATGGTCACCGAGTCGCTGAAAAACTATCAAGTCGGACCGAATGTTCATTTTGTGTCAAATGTCGATGGAACCCACGTGGCAGAAGTGACAAAGAAGTTGAATGCAGAGACAACTCTGTTCATCATCGCATCGAAAACATTCACCACTCAGGAGACGATTACGAATGCAGAGACGGCAAAGGAATGGTTCCTTTCGAAGGCCGGAGACTCGTCGGCTGTCGCCAAACACTTTGTCGCCTTGTCCACAAATGTGCCGAAAGCTGTCGAATTCGGAATCGATGAGAAGAATATGTTCGAGTTCTGGGATTGGGTCGGAGGACGGTACTCACTCTGGTCGGCTATCGGATTGTCGATTGCCGTTCATATTGGATTCGATAATTATGAGAAGTTGCTGGATGGCGCCTTCGCTGTCGATGAACACTTTGTGAACTCGCCGTTGGAACATAATGTTAGTAGTATGACAAAATCTGGTGAAAAGATTTGTTTTCAGTTTCAATGAAACTAAGCACGCTCTGTAGTTTGTAGTCAGTAAGCTTACAAAAAATTCAATCTGAAAACGTGTAAAAATGTTCAAAGTGAGCCGTTTTCAGTCAAAACGCGTTGAAGGTGCGACAGACAACATTTTTTGTGTTTTTAGGTAACAACTCAAAAAATTACTGAAAGTACATCGTTTTCTCTCGGATTTTTCAATTTGTCGAAGCGCTCTTTTTTTTTTTAGAATAGTTCAAAGCACATTATATTCTACTGGATTTTATCTATTTCCGAGTATCTAGCGCGACTCTGACGCGTTTTTCACTTTCACTTTTCTTCTGAAAATGGCTCCAAACCTATATTTGTCAGCCGAAATTTAGGGTTTGTTCATAGTTGACAAGGCCCGGGCCTTGACAACTATGTTTTTTTGAATGAGGCAGACCCCTGGAGCGTTTTTCACCAAATTACAAGTTTTTCGGTTTCCAGATCCCCGTCATCCTCGCAATGATCGGTGTCCTCTACAACAACGTCTACGGAGCGGAGACCCATGCCCTCCTCCCATACGACCAGTACATGCACCGTTTCGCCGCCTATTTCCAACAAGGAGACATGGAATCCAACGGAAAATTCGTCACGCGACACGGTCAACGTGTCGACTATTCGACGGGTCCAATCGTGTGGGGAGAGCCGGGAACGAATGGACAACACGCTTTCTATCAACTGATTCATCAGGGAACCCGACTTATTCCAGCAGATTTCATCGCTCCGGTGAAGACGTTGAATCCGATTCGCGACGGACTCCATCATCAGATTCTTCTCGCCAATTTCCTCGCTCAATCCGAGGCGTTGATGAAGGGAAAGACGGCCGAGGTAGCTGAACAAGAGCTGAAATCATCTGGAATGTCGGCAGAATCCATCGCGAAAATCCTTCCACACAAAGTGTTCGAGGGAAACAAACCGACCACCTCCATTGTATTGCCAGTTGTCACTCCGTTCACATTGGGATCACTCATCGCATTCTATGAGCACAAGATTTTCGTTCAAGGAATCATTTGGGACATTTGCAGTTTCGACCAGTGGGGGTTAGTGAGCATTTCTCACTGAGAAATTGAATCTGGTGTGCCTTAAGAGCGTTTTTTGTGTTACAAACCATCGAAAAGCTTCAGAAACGTGTGACAGTCCAAAATGAGATTTTTCAACGAACAAAATAATTTTTCAACATTAATTGATTACTTATAGTGTTGAACTCGGAAAACAATTGGCAAAGGTCATCCAACCGGAACTCGCTTCTGCCGATAAGATCACCACACACGATGCTTCAACTAACGGACTCATTGCTTTCATCAAGAATAACGCATAAATTGAATTGTCTCGTTTTCTCTAACTCTCCCCGTTTTCTCTAGTCTCTCTCTCCCTCTACTCGCACCATCTCTCACTGAGTTTGTACTATTTTTCTGGTAGTTAGAATAATGAGTAACACAATGTATTTTGAAAATTTAAATAAAATAGATTGCAGTTTAAACTAGAAATGTTTTTGGAATAGTGGTTGTTATCCGAGAAATTTTTTTGTACCAAAAAATCAATAATTTCACTAAAAGTTTCCAGCGGAGTCGAAAATGGCAGGATACGCGTTAAAAAGACTCATGACAGAGTACAAAGGTGAGGATTGGGAGAATAAAATGTTCTGAATGTTTCAAAAATTGTTCTTCCAGAACTAACAACACGCCCACCAGAGGGAATAATCGCTGCTCCAATCGATGAGGATAACTTCTTCGAATGGGAATGTCTCATTACGGGACCAGAAGAAACTTGCTTCGCCAATGGCGTCTTTCCTGCACGTATCACTTTTCCACAGGTGAGAAGACTTTTTAATAAAATACGATATCTGAATTAATCAGGACTACCCGTTGTCACCACCGAAAATGCGTTTCACGTGTGGAATATTCCATCCGAATATCTACGCAGACGGACGTGTTTGCATCTCGATTCTTCATGCACCCGGAGACGATCCAACCGGTTACGAGCTATCGAATGAACGATGGTCACCCGTTCAATCGATTGAGAAAATTCTGTTAAGTGTTGTCAGCATGTTGGCTGGTGAGTTGATAGAAAGAGCTTGTCCCAATAACCAAATTTATTCGTTCCAGAACCAAACGACGAATCTCCAGCGAATGTGAGCGCCGCCAAAATGTGGCGAGAGGATCGTGCGCAATTCGAGAAGATCGCCGACTCGTTGGTTCGCAAGACACTCTGTCTTCCCGCATCGGAAATTTGAATGAATAATGTTTTTATTGAAATAATGTAAAATATAAAGAATTAAGTTATTATACGGATGATTTTCAGGAGAAACATATCAGGTGAGCAACAATCGGGTAGATTATGCGACAAGTGTACAATAGAAATAAAATAAGTCAATTTTCGGAAGAAACAAATTAATTTCGATTAAAAAGACCGAGACCGCCCATTCGTTTCTTCATTGTTCCGGAAGTTGATGACGTGGCGGTTGGTGGAGGCGAGGATTTAGAAGTGGAATTAAATGTAGAGTTTTGCGAATTATTCTCGTTGTACGTCGCCAAAGACGTCTGCGAAGACGTCAGTGTACCGTTACGAAGTTCACCGATTTCGTGACGAAGACGGATGATTTCAGCACGTTTCGCGTCGAGTTTCTGCATATTCTGTTGTTCGATCTCATCAAGCGACGACATTCTTTCAATGTTTCGCTTCTGGCGAGCCGCGGTTTTTTCGTTGAAAACCTGAAAATTATATTTTTCACCGTAAATTATAGTTTGTACTACAAACATTGTAGCCTGAAACTCACTTTCTCCAATGTCTCTCGTTTCTCTGCCAGCTCCTCCTCTTTTTGACGTCTTTCATCTTCCAAATGAGTGAATGGATCGCTGGAAATAATTATATTGCAAGGAAGAAGTTAGTATGAAAATAAGCAAAAAGTGGGCGGAGTTTCGATACCGTGTCCAGCTCAGACAACCAGACCGCTTCTTCTTACCGATTCTTCTCATTTTTCGGAAGACCCTCCATCTGACGGAACCGGAAATTCTCATAATGAACATTTCTCGTCACATCAATCATATCAATCAAATTAGTTCGAATAATCATATCGCGAAGTGTCAAAAAGTCGTTATGCTCCATGTTCTCCACTTCTACAGTACCCCATGGATACTCTCGATAACGAATGCGCCGTCCGTCCTTCTCTTTCAGAGTATTCGATCCAATGATTGCGAACGGAAGAGCTTTTCGCAGTTTCTCGGCAGTCGTCTTGTCAGCCGAAGGATCCTCGAGTTCTGGGAATTTGTATAATTTAATTTCCGCCGCCTCCGCGTCCTCCACGATTTGCGCCTTGAAACGGCGCAACTCATCACGAGTCAGACAGTCAGCTTTTGCTATGACTGGAACTATATTCACTCTCCCGTGGAGATGCTTCATCAACTCGATATCGATTGGTTTCAGACCGTGTCCTGACGGTTCGATGAAGTATAAACAGAGATGAACGCATTTATCGATTGGTTTATCGCCACGATCAATGCGAGTCTCTTCGCAGAAATGTTCGAAAAACTTGCTCTCGACATAGTTCACAATGGGTTCCCAGCTGAAATTTTGGATTTTAAAATTAATTTTGTCATCCAAACCTCACCATTTCGAATTATTGACAGCATCACCGAAACCGGGTGTGTCTACAAGTGTCAAATTGAGTGACACACTATTTTCCGTCAATTTCACAAGTTTCTCTTCAACACGAACCGTTGATGGAAGAGGTGTTGGTGTCGACTCTTTCTCGTTGAGATTATTGATTTCAGCCAAGAAGAGTGTGTTGATGAACGTTGATTTCCCAAGTCCACTTCGGCCTGAAAATTAGTTTTAGTTTAAAAGTTAGCTATTTTTAACACTTATCGAGCTATAAACTGGAAAAGTGGCATCTCAATACTCACCGACAACCATCAACGTGAAATCAAATCCATTCTTGACGGCTCGCCGGAAAACTTGATTCGGAAAATTGGCGAATCCCCAATAATTCTGAGTCTCTTTTGGACCCGAACTGCCACGTGGCACGAGTTCTTCAGTTCTCGTAGTAGTGCTACGACTCATCTGAAATAGCACCATTCTTTGAGTGATTCTGAGACACGAGCGGCTAGCGATGCTCAAAGGGGGGTGAATGAATTGAAGAAGAACACGGAAGGGTACTAATATTTGAGAAAAGGATGTATGTTGAGTGACCCTTCTTCTCAGCAAGGGGTCGGAACGGAGGGACGAAATCAATTGAGGCGAAGCAGGAAGACAGATGTGCATTGTGAAGGGAAATGGTGTGTGCGCGACGCGCGAAATGACAGCTGCGCGAGGAGAGGTCATTTCGAAATGGACAGCAGAATGATGTGATTCGGTTTGAAAACACCGAAAAAATATAAGGGAAATCCGGAAGCGTCTTGGACTTCCTTTGAAAACTGTAAATTTAATCTGAAAATCTCTGAAGACATTGGAAATTAAATAATAACACAATTTTCAACGAATTATGATCGAAAAAAAATTTTTATTCACCTCTACCACCTTCGATATTTTTATTTTCTTGATGAAATTCACCTCACACTCCATGGACTCCACAATTTGAGATCCAAAAACTAGAAAACACCCGAGCAGTCAAAAACTGCGATTCAAATCTCGCGGCGTCTGTCTCTCTCTTTTCGTGGCGAGATATCGGTGTCGATTTACGCCACGCGCCTTGAAACGAATTATTTTCACTCACGAGTTTTTAATTTTTCAACCCTATTCTTTGATTTGTTAATGCTTTCTCAGTGTTTTTGCAGTGAAAAATTAAAGATGCAATTGGTATAATTAATTGTGAACAGAAATCACCCAAACTGAAGCAAAAAATTTAAGAAAATTGATCGGAAAATGTGTGATATGAGTTTTGGTTTTCAAAAACTACTTTCGTTTATAATTTTTAGAGAACAAATGCAGTTCCGATAAGTATGTTACGTTTTTGACATTTTACAGCAGATAATTTCAAGTAAATCGACCAAAAACAGTCTAGAAAAGTAATTATCTTGAATTTTACCGATTTTCGCGGTTTAGACCAATATTTTCAATTGATAAGAACAAAAAGGACTCGTTTTTGTTGGTACTATGTATAGTCATATTGAATCAAAATTGTTTGAAAATCGATGTTTGCTTCCAAAAGATAAAGAATTTCGCAATTTTTCACGATTCAATGCTTTGCTCCGTTTATTACCCTATTTTCGCAATCTCAATCCTTTCATTCACTAATTCCAGTTGTTTCAGACCACTCGACTTGTTGTAATAATATATAAATTAACAAAATGGTAAGTTTCCTGTTTTCCCCACTGAAACCCCGCTAAAATCCGCTTTTTCAGCCACAGAACGAGCACATTGAGCTACACAGAAAACGTCACGGACGTCGTCTGGATTATGAGGAGAGACAGTGAGAAAATCTACTTTTCCTCGATTTTGTTACCAACTTTTTATTTTTCAGGCGCAAAAAGCTGGCTCGTGCCGCACACGACCGCTCTCAAATGGCGAAGACGTTGCGTGGACACAAGGCGAAGCTGTACCATAAGAAGAGATACTCGGAGAAAGTGGAAATGCGTAAACTTCTGAAGCAACATGAAGAAAAAGAGCAAAAGAACGCAGTTGAGCAGCCGGATAAGGGCGCCGTGCCAGCATATCTCCTAGACAGACAGCAGCAGACTACAGGAACAGTTCTTTCGAATATGATTAAGCAGAAGAGAAAGCAAAAGGCCGGCAAATTTAATGTTCCGATTCCTCAGGTTCGAGCAGTCAGTGATGCCGAGGCATTTAAAGTGGTAAAAACGGGAAAAACTAATCGAAAAGGATGGAAGAGAATGGTCACGAAAGTCACATTCGTCGGCGAATCGTTCACAAGAAAACCAGCAAAATTCGAACGATTCATTCGTCCTATGGGTCTTCGCTTCAAGAAAGCTCATGTCACTCATCCGGAACTCCAGACAACATTCCATCTTCCAATTGTTGGTGTGAAGAAAAATCCGTCGAGTCAGATGTATACATCTTTGGGTGTTATTACGAAGGGAACTATCATTGAAGTCAACGTTTCCGAGTTGGGAATGGTTACACAAGGTGGAAAGGTAATTGATGACAGAATTGAGAAAATCTACGTTTTTATGGGTAAAAATAAAAGTGGGAACATTTTTCAATTGATTTCATACAAAATAATGCGAATTTTCGGTTAAGGAATTCGGTATTCTGAATTTTCGTCCCATTTATGTCAATCAGAAAAAAAAACCATTTCAGCCCTTTTCCATAATCCCTAGCACTTTTTTTTCTACAGCTTCCCCCGATAGAAAGTTTTTGGAGTCCAACTCATTTTTAGCTTGTTTTCTGATAGCTGTGTTCATTATTTTTGAACTTCTTTGCCGAGCCGTGGGCCCTTTTTCGAATCTAATATCTTGATAGTTTTGAACTTTTTTTGCTGAAAAATTTTGATACATTTGAATCCAACCGTCATTAGCACCTAAAAATTTGGCTTCAGACAAAGCTGTTTTTTTTTGATTATATAATTTTCTAAACATTTTTGAAAAACCGTCGTGCTTTCAGCGGATTTTCTTGAGCTCGTAGTAAACGGCATAGTTTGTAGAATAGAAAAACAGCTTTTAAAAAATCTTTCTGTCCTCAAAACGCGTCCTATTCCCACCTGTTCTCCTCCTCTTCTCAACTTTATATAAACTTAGTCCTTTTTTTTAGGTCGTCTGGGGAAAGTTCGCCCAAGTGACGAACAATCCAGAGAACGACGGATGCATCAACGCTGTTCTCCTCATCTGATTCCTCATCTCTGATCTTCTCTTTCCAATTCATTTACACTTTTTTGTCCACTGCTGCGTTCGTTCCCTCCCTCGTTCATTTGTTGATTTTATCATTGTTTTCCCTTCATTCAAAGTTTTCAATAAAAAGAAGTTGATCTACTCGATTTTTCTGTATTTTTTCTCTCTTCATTTGTCTGACACGTGGAACCGCCCGTGGATTATATTGCGAAATCCTCTTTTCTAGAAATCCACCTGGAATTTTCTGAAAAATCCACAATTATTAGTGCTGACGTGCGGCATTATATCTTACGCGCAATTGCACACAATTGTCGTGTCCACTCGTAAAGTTCCCAGCGACCAATAAAATGGGTTTATGAGCTATTTTAATGGAAAACCATATAAAATTAGTAATTTTTCTTGATTTTTATTGTTTTCTATTCTAAAATGCGTTTCTAATAATCCCTTTGAAAATTTCCAGAATGAGACCATAATCCGATTGGAATGACGACTCTTCAAAAGAAATCGATTGGAAACATGTTTTTAAGAAGTGGAATCGAGAAAATACTCGCCGATAAAGATATTAAGAAAAAGGAGAATTTACAGCTCAAAAAAGCGTGTGATAATGCACTTGGTGGGTCTTTTATCGAAGAAAATGTAATAGATGTCAGAAATACTAAGAAAAAATATGTTTTCTCCATGAAAACAGGTTAAAAAAGATGATTTTCAAATAGAAAACCCTACAGGGCTCGGTTGAGAACGAAGCTCTTCCCATTTCTGTCATTTTCTCCAATTTTACGATTTTTTCGTGCGATTTTTGCTGAAACTGTGTCTTGGTTGATTTTTGTAACTGTTTCCCTTTTTTGGACTTTCTGAATAGTTACTACACCGGCTATAGCTCAGAAATCTTTCTCAAATTTCGCAATAAAAATCGTGCGAAAATGTAGAAAAAATTGAACTTTTTATAGAGGAAAATGTAGAAGATGTTAAAAATTCAGAAAACCCTACAAAAATCTTTGTTTTCTCACTAAAAACAGGTTGAGAAGATGATTTTCTGATAGAAAAATCTATCAAACATAATACGGTCCTCCATCGAAAGAAAAATAATTGAGAAAAATGTCTAGTCAGGGTGTCTGAAGACAAAAAAGCCAATTTCAGCTCTAGAAACCTAATTTCTGATGATTTTTGAGAATTTTTAGTAGAATTCAGCTGGAAAACTGAGATTCATGATCCCTGTAGTTGTAAATGTATTTTTTAACCTATAAACACGAAGAACTCAGATAAAACACTAATTTTCTCGTGCTTTCGGGCAGTAATCTTCTTGATTACACAATCACATTAACTCGTTTCCAGCGTAAATACCTAGTCCGTGAGATTGTAGACCTACCTAGTTCCCCTTACTTGATCTACCAATAATGGGCGGCACCTTCCGTTTTTTTTCCTGTCTCCTCATATTGTATTCACTAGAGTTTGGAGCATAATCCTGCTTGGAAACTACATCTTTATTCATTCCTTGACGGAAAATGCTGAAAACTATCAAAGTACGCGACCACCCCGTCATTTTTATAATGCATTTCATTGCAGAAGAACTAAAATCGGCGGAGGAGACGAATGGCTCACCGAGTAGTAATAACGGAGAATATCTACCAGATGCGGGTACACTCATCGAAGCGGATCGATATTTTCTGCCGTTTGAGTTGGCATGCAACTCAAAATCCCCTCGGATCGTGATAACTGCATTGGATTGCCTACAAAAGTTGATTGCTTACGGTCATTTGACTGGGCGGGGACCAGATACGTCGAATCCCGAAAGGAAATTGATCGACCGGATTGTTGAGGCTATTTGTGCACCGTTTTTGGGTCAAGGAACTGATGAAAATGTTCTGTTGCAGTTGATTAAAGTGAGAACTCGTAGGAGAACAAACTATCACAAACGGTTCAAATTTCAGGCAGTACTCGCAGTAGTTCTATCGAAACACTGTCACGTCCATGGAGCTTCTCTGATTCTCGCGGTTCGAACGTGTTTTAATATTTATTTAACATCAAAAAACCATGTGAATCAAGCGACGGCGAAGGCGACGTTGACGCAAGTAATAAGTACAGTATTCAGTCGAATGGAGATGTTTGGGAATATTAAAGACGATGAAACGGTTGTTAGAGAAGTTGTCGAGATGTTGGTGAGCACGACGGTGGCTTATGAGGCGGTGAGTTAGTCGGATCTACAGTAGTCTGATCATGAAATTTAGATCCTCTGATCAAAACTACAGTAGTCGGATCCTAAAATTTTGATCCTTGGATCAAAACTACTAGAGTTGCAACG
Organism: Caenorhabditis latens; assembly: GCA_002259235.3. Lineage (NCBI taxonomy): Eukaryota > Metazoa > Nematoda > Chromadorea > Rhabditida > Rhabditidae > Caenorhabditis > Caenorhabditis latens. Next base: position 17,083,784 of record CM056092.1, on the reverse strand, counting down.
GGCCGGGCCGAAGTCAGAATTTCTCCTGCCCGGTTCGGTCGGCCCGGGTTTTCAGTACTGAAAAATTCAACTTTTTTTTGAAAATTTTCCGATTCTTTCTGGAAAAAATTCTTAAATGGGGACGCAATTACTTCCAAAATATTTGAATGCATTTGACATACAGACGAGGAGAATTTCTATTAAAATGTACTGAACACTGCATGACGAAAAGCGATTTTTGGTGTTTCTCGAGCTGTCATAACTCGCTTCAGACAGATTTTCAGATATTCTTGAGAAAAAATATGGAAAATATTCAGAAAAAAATATTGAAAAAAAATTCTAGTGAAAAAATCAAAATTCAAATTCGGGATTGTTTTCAGACAGACGAAACGAGTGAAGGAGGCGGAACTCATCGAAGGAATGGTTCAACAATGGGAGAGAGTGAGGCACCTCTCGACGATCAATTCACATTTCAAAACTCGTTCCAAAAAGATGCATTTCTCGTATTCCGTGCTCTCTGTATCCTCGCCCAGAAGGAAGAAGGCGGAGCTTCGAACGAAATGAGTCTTCGATCGAAAATTCTAGCCCTCGAAATGCTTCTTCTTGTTCTTCAAAGCTCCGCCCCCGTGTTGCAGTCATCTCAGCCGTGTATTATAGTGATTAAGAGAACACTTTGTATGGCTCTGACACGGAATGCCGTCAGTTCGAATATTCAAGTATTCGAGAAGTCGCTGGCGATTTTTGTGGAATTACTCGACAAGTTTAAGGCACATTTGAAGGCCTCGATAGAGGTTTTCTTCAATTCTGTGATTCTGCCGATTTTGGACTCGAATACGTGTGCATTTGAACAGAAATGGATTGTGCTGAATACGATTGGTCAGTTTTCGTGATTATTGTAGCAGATTTGGCACATTCTAAATCAAAAATCGTTTGGAAATTGACCAAATCATATTTTTTTAATGAATTCTGAGTGAACTTTTGTAGTGTGCAATCGGATAATCAGACATCTAGAATATTAGATGTTTAGAGCTAACAATTGCGACAATTTTCAGCCAAAATCCTCGCCAACCCACAATCTGTCGTCGACATGTTCGTGAATTACGATTGTGATATGACATCTCCTAATTTATTCAAATCAATTGTTGAAGTTGTTTCTAAAACTACAAGGACGACAATCAATGAGAATGCTCCACCAGCACAAAAAGAAAAGTGAGGATTTACAAATTTCTGAAACTGTATAAAGAGACTTTTTTTCGTTAACATGTTCTTTTTCCAGAGAGAGAGCTATGAGACTTCTCGGATTGAGCTGCCTAACAGACCTCCTTCAATGCCTTGTCGACTGGTGGCAAGTGTGTGAAGTTCAAAAGATAACCTCAGATATAGATGACGTGGAATCGAGTGAAAACACACAACAAGAAGAAACGACGACTTCATTTGAGAAGTTTGAGACATTAAAGCAGCAGAAGAACTTGATGGAACAGGGAATCCTTCTGTTCTCGGAGAAACCCAAGAAAGGGCTGAAATTCCTCCAGGATAAGGGATTCGTGGGGACGGATGCTGTGGAGGTGGCCGAATTCATGATGAAAGAGGAGAGACTGAATAAGACACAAGTTGGAGACTTCCTCGGAGATTCTGATGAATTCAATAATTCCGTGATGCATGCTTACATCGACTTCTTGGATTTCTCGTCAATTGATATTCTCGCAGCATTGAGATTGTTTTTGGAGAAGTTTAGGTTACCAGGTAACCTGAGCAACAATTGAATTTTTTGATATAAAAGCAAAACATTTCAGTCAAAAATATAGTGTTTCAGGTTAAAAATATGATGATAAGAGAATCTAGATCGCTGGAGAAAAGTTCGATATCACCTCTAGCTGATCCATAAAAATATATAAATCTGAAAATTTTCATTTTCAAAACGAGATTGACCTTCCTTGCAAATCGGCCCGACACGGGCCGGCCCGTAACTTGCTTCAAAATGAATTTTATGGGTTGAAAAATATACCAAAATGTAGATCTCAACGAGTTCTACGTTTGTGACCCACTATGGACCGATAAAAATGCAATGAAAAACCCCGAAGCTAGCCAAAAAACCACTCTAGCCCTATCCGCGGTACATTAACAATTCGCCATCCGGACCGTAGAGGGTCACAGACGTAGAACTCGTTGAGATCTACATCTTGGTATATTTTCAGCGTTTAAAGAATTACAATGTTCCTATCATATGAATTTCCAGGAGAAGCTCAAAAAATCGACCGTCTCATGCTGAAGTTCGCCTCCCGTTACCTCGACTGTAATCCACGTCAAGGAATCTTTGCATCAGCCGACGCCGCCTATGTTCTCGCTTTCTCAATCATCATGCTCACCACAGATCTCCACAATAAGACCGTGAAGAATAAGATGACGAAACAAGGATATATTAATATGAATAGAGGAATCAACGAAGGTGGAAATATACCCTCCGAGTTGTTAGAAGCCATTTTCGAGGATATATCAAAGAATGAGATTAAGATGAGAGCGGGGGCCACTGCGTTGTTGAGATCTCGAGTGACACCAGGTCAAGGCGCTCTCGCAACAGATAAGGAGCGAAGGGCAATGGCTGCATTAGAAATGGAAGCGATGTCAGAGACAGCAAGAGCTCTTATGGAATCTGCTTCTGATGCAGACGCCTATTTCACTCCTGCACAACACCAACATCATGTGAAGCCAATGTTTAAGATCTGCTGGACACCTTGTCTCGCAGCGTTCTCTGTTGGAGTGCAGATGTCGGATGACGAGGAGGAATGGTCACTGTGTCTACGAGGATTCAGGCTAGGAGTTCGTGCTGCTTGCGTTCTGCAGGCGAATCTGGAGAGGAATGCATTCATCCAGGCACTTGCTAGATTCACCCTGCTGACTGTCAAGAACTCGTTGGGAGAGATGAAAGTAAAAAATATCGAGGCGATCAAGCTCCTTTTGCTTATCGGTGATGAAGATGGAGAGTATCTTGAGGAGAACTGGGTGGATGTTATGAAGTGTATGAGCTCGTTGGAATTGGTGCAGTTGATTGGAACTGGACTGAATTCGGCGATGTCGCATGATAGTGACAGTAGTCGACAGTGTGAGTTGAGGGATTCATGGGAATAATGTAGCAAACAATAGAGTAGGCTTAATTGATTCAGTGCGATATGCAAATTTATCCATAATCTGTTACCACCTGCGCTCTTAACAAATGATAATGTATGGCTATATAATTACCATGACTGGCAATGGGATATAGGGTTACAATCATCTTCACAATGTCAGTAATGTCATTTTCATGACACTGAGCAGTTCTATGTGAAAATTTGAGATACATTTGATGCTCTTTTAGGAATTCAGAGTTTTTAACAAAACTTTAACAGCAAGGGCTTCAAATTTTGAGATGACACAAGTTTCAAATTATTTGTAGTTTTTACTCGAAGAAATTCAACCATTATCGGTTTTCAGATGTTATGAAAGCCACTGGTGGAATCGACGAGAAAACCCTTCACTCTCTTCAAGACGCGCTAGGAGAGACGTCCTCCCAATCCGTTGTAGTAGCAATCGATCGAATAATCAATGGATCCGCCCGCTTGTCAGCAGAAGCCATTGTTCACTTCGTCAGAGCCCTCTGTGCAGTGTCACGAGAAGAACTCTCTCATCCAGCAGCGCCTCGAATGTTCCTTCTAGGAAAAGTGGTAGAAGTCGCGTTCTACAATATGAACAGAATCCGTTTGGAGTGGAGTCGAATCTGGCATGTAATCGGAGAGCATTTCAATGCTGCTGGCTGTAATTCCAATGAGGCCGTGGCTTACTTCTCTGTGGATGCACTTCGTCAGTTATCCATAAAGTTTTTGGAAAAAGGAGAACTTCCGAATTTCAAATTCCAAAAGGATTTCTTGAGGCCATTCGAAGTGATTATGGTGAAAAATGGCAACACTCAGACTAGAGATCTTGTTGTCAGATGTTGTACTCATCTTGTGGAAGCCCACTCTTCCCGACTGAAATCTGGATGGCAGAATCTCTTTAGTGTCTGGACAATAGCCGCTGGTGACACTTCTATGGAGATCGTGGAGACTTCGTTCCTCACGGCATCTCATGTTATCGAGAAGAGATTCAAGGAGGACTTCACGTCGATTTTGGACTCTTTCCAGGAGGCATTGAAGTGTTTGCAGGAGTTTGCGTGTAATGCGAATCTGCCAGATATGAACATGGAAGCGATCCGGCTGATTCGGTTGTGTGCGGAGTGAGTTGTGAGGGGAATTGACTGATTTTGAGCTTCTTGAAAGGGGGCTCTACCTTCACAATAATTATTTTGAAAAGCTGAAAATTGTGTTTTTCCAGCTACGTCTCCGAGAACAGTGATAAAATCGACGAGGCCGCTCGCCGTGACGACCATCTTCACAAGGGATTAACTGCAGATCAACATGTATGGTTACGTGGATGGTTCCCGATATTCTTCGAACTGAGTTGTATCATCAACCGATGCAAATTGGATGTCCGAACCCGCAGTCTCACTGTAATGTTTGAAATTATGAAGACTCATGGAAAGGATTTCCGACCAGAGTGGTGGAAGGATCTGTTCGAAATTGTGTTCCGTATATTCGATCCGTCGAAAATGGATGATCACCGGAGTGATGTGAGTTTGGAACGGAAATAAACATTCTAATCATAAGAAGTTTCAGAAGCGGGAATGGATGTCGACAACATGTAATCATGCAATGCTCAGTGTCGTTGAAGTGTTCACTCAATTCTTCAATCAGTTATCAGTTTATGCTCTTCCAATGATCTACCGACAGTTTGGTGTATTCATAAGGCAACGTGAGTGTGGGAAATAGAAGAAATCATGTTTTTTTTTAAATCTGTTTTCACGAACTTGCGAGCAGTCCCCGAACAATAGTCCGAGGTAGTTTTAGTTGGACAAGTGGTTTTCAAAAGTTGGACAGGTGGTTTGGAGGTTTTTCGAAAAAAATAGCAAAACTCGTGGAAAAAGGAAAAAATTTTGAACACCTGACCACCTCCATTCTTCAAAAACTTTGACTTGGACACATGGTTAGTCCGGAGCTCCGGACTAGTTTCGGGGACTGACTTGCAAGCTATTACTCTAGATTCTGCTCTAAAAATAACTATTTCATCTACATCTCTTCCAGAAAACGAACAACTCGCCAGATGCACCATTAGTTGCCTTGAATCTCTCATCTCTCAAAACGGAGAAAGATTCACTGAATCGATGTGGCAGCAGACTATTGAGTTGATTAGAGAACTGTTTGCTGCAACCTTGCCGAAATCACTGTTAACATGGGAACCACCGAATTCGAATGGAATGGTGTCAGAGGAGAGAACTAATGGGTAAGGGAATTACTGTAAATAAGATAACTGGCGCGAATAGTCGGCGCGTTTTTAGAACCTGAGGTGACTAGTGTTATGTTCAGGTGTTACTTGCCTGTTTCTAACTCTTGGAGCATCTTACTAGGATGTGTTTCAGACGTAACTCGTCCTTTCAAATTGACTCATATCTAATACGGGACTTTTCAACACGCTGATTCCGAATATGTAAATCAATTTCTCAGAATGCTTCACTGAACTGGTATATATGCAGTTTAAGCCATTTCCAGGGCGAAAGTTTTTTCAAGAGACTCAAAATCAATTTTGCTCCGAATTTTTGCAATGAAAATGGCTTAAAATGCATATATCTCTACTCGGTGAAACATTCTGCAAAATTGGATCACTTTTTCGGAATCAGCGTGTTGAGAAGCACCTTTTAAGATATGAGCCAATTTGAAAGGCCGAGTTACGTCTGAAACTCTTCCTAGTTAACACAATTTCTATTTTTTTCAGATCTGATGCCCTGTTCACCGAACAAATTGTGTTCTGTGTCGTCCAGAATGAACTAGTCGAGGCAGTCTCCCGAATTGTCCTCGGAGATGCGCGTGAATCCACGAAAAGTCTCCAAGCAGATGGTCTCTTTACTCAAATGTCACCCCAACTGTTATTGAGCATATGTGATGCTCTGGCTGAAAGTCATAAACTCGCGAAACAATTCAATGATAATAATGGGCAGAGGACGTTGCTGTGGAAGGCGGGACTTCGGGGATCGAGTAAACCGAATTTGATCAAGTTAGTATTGGAATGAGACATAGAATCAGTGAAAATTTCAGCCAAGAAACCCGTTCACTCAGTGCAATGTTGGCAATTATTCTCCGATTACTGTATGATCTGAGGGCTCAGGAGATTGCTGGACAAATATCGATAAGAGTATTAGAGTGAGTGGTTTGAAATTTATGAAATATCCGAATTTCCACTCTAAAACAAGCTAACTTTTTCTATAAAAATCCTCATTTTCAGAGTTGTCTCCCTCGCCCTCAATGGTTATGGAGAGGCTGAATCAGATACCCGGCGGACTGCTTACGGACCCGTAATATGTGAATTACTGAGGGAATGCATTGATCTGCCAACTGAACTTCTTCCAGTTCTTGGACCCGAGTTCCCATTGAAGTTAGCTTATTTTCGGGCTCAAAGATAAGCAATTTTTATCTTTTCAGACTCTGTGATCTCGTGGTGACAGCCGAAGGACAAACAATGCGACGTCATCTGGCAAATCTGCTTCGGCGATGGATGCCACATCCAGTTATTGATGAATCCGACTGATTCCCATTCGCACTCATCTGTGATATTCACATTTCCATAATTCTTTTTCTTCTCAACATTTTTTTAAAACTTAGATTGCTCCTCCCATCTCCTACCGATCCGAAAATTTGCTCAGCTCTTTCTTTTTTCTGAATGGTGCCTTTTCTGCACTTTTACTCGCTTTATTACTACTGTGTGATCTATTGGTATAATTAATTATCAGTATCGCACAGTTTGTTTTTATGAACTAAATTATTTCCTTCTCAAACTTATGGTTGTGCTCCTTTCCAGTCTTCCCGATCAAATTGAAATGTGATTTATTTTTGAATTTCCGTTTTTAGAGTAAATTTATTTGAATTGTTTCCCCCTGCCCTTTTCTCATCCCCCTCCTTATACAGCTTCAAATATGATGGTTTACGGTTTTGATTTATTTATTGTTCGTGAAAATATAGATATTAAATTATTTTTTTTATTTTTTCCATGTGAAAAACACGATTTTTTGGGTCAAATAACCAGGTTTCTCTATCTCTTTTTTTCACAAAAAACTCACATTTTCTAGTTTTCAGACCTTAAAATGGCGTTGCTGGGTTTCCACGTGGTGATATGCTTGATAGCGGTCACTTTGATATCAAAATTAGTGAGGAGAGCCAACTTTATCAGTCTTTTCATCACTAATGGGTAAGCTGTAAAAGTGGGCGTGGCTTAAAAAGTGATTTTCAGACTCTATCGCTTCTTGGCACCATCAAATCAAGAGTTGAAAGCATTGTTGCCACCGACCAAGGAGAAATTGAATCAGAGAAATCGGAGGAAGAAGAGGTGGGGGGAAGAGAGGCTTCAAACTACAAACTACAAACTACAACATGTTTTTTCAGAGAAGACGAAGCAGTGGAGGGATTCTCAATCCCCAAATCATCAGCATTCCAATTGAACGTCTATCCAGTAGACGTGCGTGATCTCGTCCAATTCGAGATGTACACTTCGCTCCATTGGCTGTGTCTGTGTATTCCAGTATGTCTACTGGTGTACACTCTCTCAGAAGTCTATAATTATGTGATGCCTGATAACAAAGACTTCAATGTATCAATTGTCTTCGTTCTCGTTGTCATTATGTTCGTTCTTCAAGTCCTCACTGCACTCTCCTCTTATCTAGTCTCGAGTATTGATGAGCGCGGATTCATGTTGTCTATTGGAGCCGTCTATTTCTTGTTTTCATTCATTTTTGCGATGAATTCACATAAGATTTTTGATATTGAAATGTTGGGAGGTGAGTTGGGAGGTCCTACCATACTTACAAATAGGGACTGCTCGTAGCTCGCTTCGAACTTAATACTATAAGCTGAAAAATATACCAAAATGTAGATCTTAACGAGTTCTACGTCTGTGACCTACCGCGGGTCGGGCTAGAATGGCTTTTTTGGAGATTTTCGCGTTTTTCGACACTTTTTCCCGGTCCGCGCCACCTTAACGATATGCGAGTTCAATGTTTCTGATATAAAACGGGGCGGATGGTTATTTTTTAATTTGGCACGGGTTAAGAAAAATGTCCAAACGTGGCAAAATAGCCAAAAAAAATCCATTCTTGCTCGGGCCGCGGCATTTTAAAGAATAGTCATCCGGCTCGTAGTAAGTCACAGACGCAGAACTCACTGAGATCTACATTTCAGTATATTTTTCAGCCTATAACATTGCGTTTTAAGCAAGTTACGGGCTACCCGTATCGGCCCGGTTTACAAGTATGGATCCTAGTCGTCTTCAGAATTCCAGCTATTTTTTTCAGCATACGACAAACTAAGCACCAATATCGCTGACTTCGTAGAGAGCTCTGGTCTATTCGACAACTCGACATCCAACATTCGTGATTACCGACCAACGAATCCTTTGATGATGTATATCTCCCTGTCCGTTTTCTTCTCAATGCTCTCCGCAATGCTTGTCTTCCCTAACTTCCGTTGTGCAATGATGTACCTAAAAGCACTGGAAATCGATGGGCCGATTAGAAGAGGGTTGGATCATATCGCATTCCTTCTGCCCGCATTCATTTTGACTTCGTATTCAAAGCCATTGGTTCATCAATTGGTTCACGGACCAAGGAAAATGTGAGTTCGCGTCAATGGCACGCCAGTTTTCATTTGTTGTTGCTGTTTTTCAGCGTAACAATCGATCAACTTGACATCATTCGTATCTATCTTCTCATCTTCTGGATTCTCAGCAAGTTCGCCACTCGAGTATCTCATCTTCAAGCACACTTGAATCTCGCTTATGATAAAGTTGCTGAAATGAGAGCAGAGTCTGGAAAAGTGAAGAATTATACGATTCAGGCAATGGTATGTTCAGACGGCTCACTAGGGAATGTTCCAGGCGTAAATCTGCTTGTCAAATTGGCTCATATTCTATAAAGTACACGGCGATTCCGAATATATGATCCAGTTTTGCAGATCGCTTCACGGAACCGAGATATATGCAATGCCAGATCTGAAATGCATATATCTCAGTTCAGTCAAGCGTTCTGCAAAAATGGATAACATTCGGAATCAGCGTGTTGAAAAGTACTGAATAGTATATGAGCCAATTTGAAAGACCGAGTTACGTCTTGAACACTCCATAGTGATTTAGCCTCATTTCTCCAATCTTTCTCAGATCTACCGTTACTACCGTTACCTCTGCTGTGCGGCCATCCAGTACTTTGGTCCAGCGATTCTCGCCCTTCTATTTGCTCTTCTCCTCAAAACAACTGGAAATCTCTCGTGGCTCGGTCATCCATCCCCTCTGGAATCTCCTGAATTGAATACTCTCGCCCTGACTGGACCAATCCGTTTTGTATTCGATGCATCCGTCTGCAGAGCGTTCTTCTCGTTCCTTCTCGTCGTTACTATCCTGATTAATTTCAGTCTGCAGTTGTTAGGTGTCGTCTATCATTCATATTTTGTTGCGGGTGCTACTCCAGCACCAGTTGCACCAACTAATTAGAATTAGGCTTGAGAGAAAGGATCCGCCCATATTTTCTCTGTTACAGTATCTCTTGTTAGAATAATAGCTTAATACAGTCATCTTAGAATCCTTGTTTTTTCCTTGTCCACTGACTACTTATGTACCATTATCTACATGTCTCCTCTACAAATTGCCTCTATATTCATCCTCAATTCTTTTGCTCAATTCTCAATTTCAACCAAATATCAGTGCTTTCAACGCTTTAAAATTGTCTTAATTTTTATTTAAAAAACGGTTTTTCTTTCGATTTTCAAACATTTCTGTATATGATTTGCTGTTTTTTCAATCAGCATTATTATTTTGTCTGGAATTTTCAAATTTTCAGCCATAAAACTCAAAACTCTTCAATTTCAGCTCTCTGAAAATGAGTGAATGCTTGATGTTCGGTATGGATTGTGAGGCGAGATGTATGACGACGATGACGGCGGACGAAGAGAATATATGCTTTCTTGTGGGGACGAATAACATCAAAAATGACAAAAATCAGGTAGGCAACTACAAACTACAATTGAGTCATAACAGTTTTTGTTGAGGCTTAAGAGAACGTGTTTGTAGTCCTTGCGTCGTTGTAAGACTGTGTGGACTGCTCATATTATCCCTTCATTTTCAGGTGAACAAGCTATTCATGGATCCGGAAGCGTCTCGTCTCATGTCGAAATCATTTCGACACCCAGCTGGAGAAGTGAGAGCAATTGCAGCACACCCAACGAAGAGTACGATTCTGGCAACCTGTACTGCCGATTGTAAGGGTTTTGAATTATCAGATGTTGAAATACAATGAAACTGGGAATTGTGTCTGGACATCTGGACAAACACACATCAATTATCACCTCAAAAACCGTTCTATTTTTCAGTCAGCACTCTAGGCGGAACCCATTCGATCACAATTTGGAATATAGAAGAAGACAAAAGAACTCTCGAGACAGTCAGTCGGCTACCCACTGAACCAGTGATGTCTTCACTCGAATGGGAACCGAGCTCAATGAAATGTGCAACGATGACTCCGTTCATTCCGGAAGTCCATTTGTTAGATATGGAATTAGAGCCAAGAATCGTTCAAACTATAAAAATCCCGTTACGAAATGAGGAGGATGAGTTGTTAAGTATCAAATGGAGTCCCCATTACGATGGAAATATGTTGGGAGTGACGACGGGAAGACATTCGATTTGTTTCGATGTGAGGACTCAGAATGAGCATTTGAAAGTTACGGATGCACATCTTCATAGGACGATTTCAATGGATTTTAATCCGAATTTGCAGCATGTGTGAGTTTGCATCGATAAAAGTTAGAAGTTAAAGAAGGACTAAAGTCATATGTTTTAATTTCAGATTCTGATACTTTAGAAAATTCTGAGCAATTTTCATCATTGGGTCATATGCTAAAAATCGCTACAAGCGCCACAATTCTCGTTCTCCTGACTCAAAATGGGTCTTCGTGGAAGAGTTTTCCCACGCGAGTTTTTTCCACCGTGTAGTCCTCTCGTACAAATTTATTTCTCAATTCCTCGTTTTTTCTTTTTTTTTCAACAAATTTTCGAGGTTTTTTTTCTTTTTTGAATATAAATTGAAAAAAACACGGAAGTTTGTTGAAAAAAGCGAGGAAAGGAAAAATAAAGAAATTATTGTGTCCGAGAGGACCACACGGATAAACTCGTGTGCGAGAACTCTTCCACGAAGACACCTTCTGAGTCAGAAAAACGGGAATTGTGGCGTTTAGAGCGATTTTTAGCATATGATCCGATGATGAAAGTTTCTTAGAAATCTGTCAGTATCTGAAATATAAAAACATGACTTCAGTCTTCCTTCAACTCTGCCAATTTTCAGAATTGCCACTGGTGGTGATGATGGGTACGTCCGTCTCTGGGACACACGTTCCATCTCGACTCCCCTCATGACCCTCCACCCACACGCTCATTGGGTGTGGAGTGTCCAATTCCATCCGGTGCACGATCAATTGATACTGACGGGCGGTTCGGATGCATCTGTTGTTCTTTCGTGCGCACAGAGTGTTTCGAGTGAACAACAGAAAGAGTTTCGAGATGATGATGAGGAGGAAGAAGAGGAAGTAGAGGAGGATTTGGTGGAGAAATTGCAGGATGGACAGTTGGAAAGGATAGATGAGCATGAGGATAGTGTGTAAGTTTCAGAAATTCTAAGGAAACGCGACGTACGCGCGCCAGACTTTTCATTTCTGCCCACTTTAAATATGATGACTCATCGCCTTTCTTATCAAACAAAGTATAACAGATTTCGAAACTTTATTTTTCGAAAAACGTTATCATTCTTTCTTCCCCCAATTCTCGATTCGTTTTCAGATACGCCTGCGCTTGGTCATCAGCAGATCCGTGGACATTCGCCTCACTTTCGTACGACGGACGAATGATTGTATCGAACGTTTCGCGGAAACACAAATACGCTCTAATGCAATTGTAGAATATTGTATTTACTGGAATTCATATTGATGTAGTTTTGTGTACTTTGTTTGTTTTTTTTTTGCAATTTAAAATTGTACATACGGGCTTTCCTCATAATTTTCCGATTTTCCAATTTTAAATTATTCATTTTTCTTTTAATTTAAACTTTAATTTAAAAGAATATTTATTTTTTACTCCTAATTCCTTGAATTTAATTGTAATTCTCCAATTTAGCGTTTATTCAACGCTTACATATTTGAATTTCCCTCCAAAAGCTGTTGCCTGGTGGAGCGCAATTGCTGTGCAGTCATCAGACACCATGGTGTCTACATACGTTTTCACGACTGTGTTAGTCGATCAGAAGCTAGTTTTCTTTTGAAAAATTAATTCTGATTGGCGAATTCGAGAATTTCTCGTTTTGACCAGATTTTAAACTGAATTTTCTAGTGAAGATTATAATTATATACATATATATAATCAATGATTTGTTTTTTTTTTCGTATTTTCCGAACAGTGTCTGTGTTTTCTGTCCAATTTGCCATATTTCAGCCGTCAAAAATGTCACAAAACTCGAATTTGATGCGTGAAGTTCGTCTTTTCGAAAATCATTCGGAACGAGAACAAATGGAGAATCTATCCGAGCTTTTTGCTGGTAAGTCCTCTCGGACTAATTAATGGATTTTCAAACTTTTTCAATATCCGAGTTAGATTGGAAATCTTTTTTTTCGAAATCTGAGGAAGACAAGAAGGAAATTAAAATCGAAAAAAATACTGAAATTCAAAGGAAAACTGAATTTCGGAAAAACAAATGAAAATTTCAGAAAAAATCAGAAATCCGAAAACCTTTTTTCTTCCCCGGATTTGAAAATCTGGGGAAGAAAAAAAAAAGAACGAAAAAGGGCTTTTTCACTAATTTCTGTTTTGAAAAAGTGAGGAAACTAGTAATCGAATAGAACGAGACTATAGAATTATATTTTTGATCTACTTTTTTGCAAAATTAATTATGAATTTCGTATTTTTGATGATTACAAAAGTCAAAAACGACATTTTTTAAAGAAAAAATCCTTTTCAGTACTCAACGCTCTGGAGCACTTGGAGAAGATGTTCAGTCGTGACCACGTGACAGCGGACGAATACAAAACAGAGTGTTTCAAACTGATCGATCAGTACAAAGTGACGATGCGTCTTGTTCACGGAGCAACGAGTATCGAGGAGTTCGCGAAGAAGTATCGTTTGCATTGTCCAGCGGCAATCGAAAGAATTCGAGAAGGACGACCGATTACTGTCAAAGATGATCAAGGAAATGTGTTGAAACATATCGCTTCGATTGTTGAGGTAAGGAAGAGACTAAAATCTTCAAAAACAGTCGATTTGCTGACACAAAAGTGGAATTTTTGTTTATTTATCAAATTCAGACCTCTTCTATTATTTTTATTTTTTCAGCAATTCATCACATTCCTGGACTCTCTTCGGCTGAATACACGTGCTGTTGATGATTTGTATCCAGTACTTGACGATCTCTACAATGCAATCAATTCCACTTCTCGTGTCCCAATCGACGCGTCCGTCACTACAAAAGTCAAGAAATGGCACGATCGATTGTCGTCAATGTTGGCGACAGACGAGATTTCGGATGACGATGCTCGTCAAATGATTTTCGACATTGAATCTGCGTATCAGGCGTTCAATAAGGCTCTCAACGAGCAGAAGCATTGATTTTAAATCGATATGCTTTTTTGTGAATAATTGTATCTGAATTCCATCTCAAATTCGTGTCTATCTAATCACATAAAACGAATAGCAAGCTTTTTTTCCGAATTTGAATGATCTTCTTCACTTTTCTGCAGAAAATGAACGATTTCAGAGTGCAGAATAGAAGAAAACAGCGAAGATGAAAAAATGTTCACTGTTCTTTTAAGTAGGAGTTTGAAGAAACAGGACAAATGAGAAGAAAAAGCGTTTATTTATCGAACTAGCTAGGGAAGGACCTCGGCTCGGTCTGGAGTTATGGGACGTGACCTATATCATTGGAAAGCTGAGAAAACGCGGATTCCAAATATACATTCAGTGTTTGCCTTCGAAGTCTGGTATTCGAAAAAAATGGGGTCAAATTTAGAAAAAATGACAAATAATTGTCCCTCATACCCTCTTTTTGTGCGTTTTTTTTCCTTCTTTCTAGATTCCTTATCGTGGTGGAGCGGAACTCCGCGCAGCCATTACTTTATTGTGCGCAGCCATTACTTTAGCTATTGTCGAAATAAAAAAAAGTGATACCCGGTGTTTGCGGAGTAAAATAGAATTTCGGAATTTCGACCCGGACAAACTAGTTTTCGTTAGTCAAAAACTGGAGTTTTCCGCTCAAAACAGGCTAATTCTCATATGCTATGGGATCATTTGCTATAACTCAAAAAGCTATTTTTGCTCAGTTGCTATATTGTCTCTTTTGCTATATGAAGTGTCTCTTCTGCTATTTTGGCTCATCTGCTATGGAAATGGGGATCCTTGCATTGCTCAAATGCTATCATCTTGCTCATATGCTATGGCCGAACTCATATGCTATAAAATGCTCTTTTGCTATGAAAATTAAAACCCGAATGGGAACTATTTTCCAAAGTCCAGAAAGAAGAGAAATCGGAAGCGAGGGACCTCAATATGATAATATCGTATCGGAATGAAGGCTCCAGTGTGATTTCATAGCTATTAGGTAGATATACCAACAAGATAAGTTTTCATTCAGTTAGTGACAAAACAAGAGGGAAATCTGGAAATTTCAACAGGTCAAGCAGAGATAGAAAAAAGTCGGAAAATTCAGTAGTGAAATTCAGTTCAATATTCGATGAATTGGATAAAATATCGTTTCCTAACGTTTTTATTCACTTTTTCTCAGTAGGTCTGGGGTGCTCAGTATTTAGTAAGAAGGTACAATTTTTGAGGCAAAAACTCATTGACTACACCTCTCAATGACTACATTGTCTCATTGACTACACATTCTCAATGACTACAAAGACTCATTGACTTCATTTTTCTCAATGACTACACTTTTCTCATTGACTACACCACTCATTGACTACAAAATTTGAGAAATGCTCTCATTGACCACATCTCTCTGAAATACAGTCTACTAGACCATCTGAATTCATAACATATCTCAGAAGCTTTATCTTCCAAACAGGACCGGAAAAAGTAGCGGACTGACAAAATTAGAAACGAGTTTTCACCATTCTCTTAGGCTTAGGTTTCTTAAAATTCGGAAAAGAATTTACAAAAACGAAAACCGATAATAACCGTTTTTGTCAAGTTTGTTTCCGAAATTGTAAGAACCCTAAGCCTAAGAGAATGGTGAAAACTGGTCCCCCTTAAGAATCACACAGATTGGATAAACTTTGTTCCTCTTTCAGCAAACTGATTCGGAATCCCCGAATTTTTTTTCTAGTTTTGGATATTGTACTGGCGAAAAATAATGTGAGACAGTAGGTGAGGGTGTGGCACATGCTCAAAGCTGACCAATCTTAACTCAAAAACTGCGAGTACTGCGTTCTCTTTACCGAGTACTGTAGATGTAGTCAATGAGAGAATCCCTCGAATTTTGTAGTCAATGAGTGGTGTAGTCAATGAGAAAAGTGTAGTCATTGAGAGAAAAGAAGTCAATGAGACTTTGTAGTCATTGAGAATGTGTAGTCAATGAGACAATGTAGTCATTGAGAGGTGTAGTCAATGAGTTTTTGCCAATTTTTGACATATCTCGAAATTTTTTAGACTTGCGTAAATGGACTATAGAAGACTTTTTTTAAAAACTTTTTCTCTTGTTATAGTGCGCTTTGAATAACTTCATGACACTTTCTTTTCAATTCCGAAAAGGCAATTTTTTTCAAATGTTTGCTAATTTCTCTCATGTTTTGGCTGCCTGTGTATAAACGTTGAATACTCAGTCAACGCTCACATTGCTGTTCTGTTGTCTGGGCAACAGCCACAATTGACTACAATTCGGACTATTTTTAAAGAATTTCTCGCCAATTGTTTCTGTCTTTCATTCGTAAGTGAATTTTTCTAGCCGGTTTTTGCATTTATATGGTTTAGACATTGTCTGCAAAATTTGCATCATGCGTGCTCAGTTACTAAATTTTGCTCATTTGCTATGCCCGTTGGCCTAAAATTGAACGTAACGCATATTTTAATGGATATTTTAGGACTTTTTCAAGTTTTTTGTTAATCAAACGGACCTCTAGTGAAAAGAAAATATATTTTTTTTCGGTCGCCTAAAAAATACCCCAAACATTTTTTTTGTTCGCCTGAAAACCCGAAAAATCAAAAAAAAATTTACTGAAAACAGTTAGGAAATTAATAAAACAGCTAATGGGGTTATTCAGGTCATGTAAAAGTGTATTTTAATACATTTTTTCCTTATTCACGAGCGTCGAGAAACTTTTTTTACAAATCTCAGTTTACCGTTGGTCTAACAGCGTTTTTTTCCCTTTTTTGCACTTTTCGACATGCTTATGTGGAAAAATTGTCAAAAAATGGGGGAGAAATGTAGAAAAATGGGAGAAAAACATGTAAAAAAAACATTTTCCACCGTTCGTGAATAAGGAAAAAATGTATTAAAATACACTTTTACATGACCTGAATAACCCCATTAGCTGTTTTATTAATTTCCTAACTGTTTTCAGGCGAACAAAAAAAATGTTTGGGGTATTTTTTAGGCGACCGAAAAAAAATATATTTTCTTTTCACTAGAGGTCCGTTTGATTAACAAAAAACTTGAAAAAGTCCTAAAATATCCATTAAAATATGCGTTACGTTCAATTTTAGGCCAACGGGCATAGCAAATGAGCAAAATTTAGTAACTGAGCACGCATGATGCAAATTTTGCAGACAATGTCTAAACCATATAAATGCAAAAACCGGCTAGAAAAATTCACTTACGAATGAAAGACAGAAACAATTGGCGAGAAATTCTTTAAAAATAGTCCGAATTGTAGTCAATTGTGGCTGTTGCCCAGACAACAGAACAGCAATGTGAGCGTTGACTGAGTATTCAACGTTTATACACAGGCAGCCAAAACATGAGAGAAATTAGCAAACATTTGAAAAAAATTGCCTTTTCGGAATTGAAAAGAAAGTGTCATGAAGTTATTCAAAGCGCACTATAACAAGAGAAAAAGTTTTAAAAAAAAGTCTTCTATAGTCCATTTACGCAAGTCTAAAAAATTTCGAGATATGTCAAAAATTGTACCTTCTTACTAAATACTGAGCACCCCAGACCTACTGAGAAAAAGTGAATAAAAACGTTAGGAAACGATATTTTATCCAATTCATCGAATATTGAACTGAATTTCACTACTGAATTTTCCGACTTTTTTCTATCTCTGCTTGACCTGTTGAAATTTCCAGATTTCCCTCTTGTTTTGTCACTAACTGAATGAAAACTTATCTTGTTGGTATATCTACCTAATAGCTATGAAATCACACTGGAGCCTTCATTCCGATACGATATTATCATATTGAGGTCCCTCGCTTCCGATTTCTCTTCTTTCTGGACTTTGGAAAATAGTTCCCATTCGGGTTTTAATTTTCATAGCAAAAGAGCATTTTATAGCATATGAGTTCGGCCATAGCATATGAGCAAGATGATAGCATTTGAGCAATGCAAGGATCCCCATTTCCATAGCAGATGAGCCAAAATAGCAGAAGAGACACTTCATATAGCAAAAGAGACAATATAGCAACTGAGCAAAAATAGCTTTTTGAGTTATAGCAAATGATCCCATAGCATATGAGAATTAGCCCTCAAAACAGCCAAAAAGTGCATTTTTACGGCAAAAATAGGAAAAAAACAGATGCAGAACCTCTAAAAACTGCTGAAAATGGAGTTTTTGCTGGAAAAATGGTAATTTGAAAAAAAGGAAAAAAGGTAACAAATTGACATTATAATTATTTGGAGTTTAAAGGATGTTTTCACAGATTGGGCACTGTGTCTCGCCGCGACTTTCAAGTTACGGTAATTGTTTTTGTTTTGAGCGCGAAAAATGTGGAAATTTCAAACTCATCCATTTTTCAGCGATTTTTCAGCGACTTTCAGCGCTTATAATATTTTTTTCTCCGATTTTCAGTGGTTTTTTGCTTTAGAAAGATAAAATTAGTACATTTCTTTGAAGGATCCGCTGAATTTACCGCAATATTCTTCGTTTTAAGCCTAAAAATCAGAAAACAAATTTCAGGGCATTTTTCACCAATTATTCAACGCAATTAGCACTAGTAAGACATAAAAACGAGATTAATAAAAGAAAATTTTACATTTTCAGTGGAAACTGAGACAAAAGTACAGGAAAAGGTCGAGGAAAAACTCGACAATGAGAACGACGACAAGAAACCGGGTACCTCGAAGGAAAAGAAAGTGAAAAACGCAGATAAAAAGCACAAATTAAAGACATCCAACTACACCGACACTGTGAGCTTATGTTGTGCGTGTCTCCAAAAAACTCCACACTCTCAACTATTCGTTTGTATGAAAGAGGGATGTGGATACGCTTTGAAACAAACGATGCCAATCATGTCACCAGCACTTTTCTATCGTCGCGAGACGGTCTTCTGTGGAGCTTGTGCGTTTCGTGGTCTCCACGCACCACATCGTGCATTTTTGAGAGCAGCAGAACAGCTGGCGGTAAGTTTTGACCTTGAATATCGTTAAAAGATGGTGGAAAAAGCAGCACTTTTTCAGTTCTACACCGCTTCCCAAGAAGTCGGCGCTCGTCTCGAATTGGAGTTCGAAAAGTTCCAAAAACTCAGTGACACGGCTCCAGTCGACTACTTCATCATGAAAGCGACGGGAAGCAGCGAGTTGCCAAAAGTGGGTTTCCCCTCTCCTGGTTAGTATAACATCTTCTCATTTCCCAGATTCCCTTCGCCAAATATTTGGAGACGTCCAAATCGATTATTGAGTGGCATCGTCGACAGTCTCGAATCTATAATGTAATTCGTTTGATTAAGGAACAGCGCGAGGAAGGTCATCGATTAGTGAAGAATGAGGCGGAGAAGTTGCTGGTGCGGGTTTCGAAAATTCTGTGGAAAAATATCACTTTTCCAGACGGCCTATTCGAAAGTATCAACGGAATTAGAGCGCGAAGCAACTGTCACAGTTACCGAGAAAGCGGAAGAGGCCAGAGTTCGTCTCGCTGGTATGAATCCTGAATCCCGTCGAAATTTCGCATTAATTCGTAACATTTTGCAGAACACCGTCTGAAAATGGGCATCAAGCCAGTGGAAGAGGAGAAATCTTGTTCTTCAGTATCGCCTCATTCCGGAAGATCCAGTCTTCACTCTAATGCAACTAATCAAACTGTCCGTCAAATGCCATCGAAATCTGATATGCAAAAGGCATTAGATGATGTGGATGATGAAATAACCGGGGGGAGAAAATACACTTCGATCAAAGTTGAATCATTTGATGAGCCGAAGAAAGAAATTATTGAGGAGAATGCTAATGTGAGGAAGATTTGATTTTCAGACATCTATTTTTCAGATATACTTTTTTTCCGAATTCTTCCAATTTTTCCCCCAATTATTCCTTTGAATATCCTCATCTTCCTGTTTCCAGTTCATCGACGAAACGGTCCGCCAAACAATCCTTGTGATGGAACGCCGCTTCGAGATGATTCGTCGTTATTCGTCACCCAAAGACACTATCGAACAACTCGCTGATATACTCGACAGTCGCATTAAATGTGTTCGTCACAGACAAATAGTCGTCGATCACATGGAGAAGACCTACAATATCAATTGGTCGTGAGTATATCTCATTAGGAACAGAGCCGTCAAATAT
Source organism: Caenorhabditis latens (assembly GCA_002259235.3). Lineage (NCBI taxonomy): Eukaryota > Metazoa > Nematoda > Chromadorea > Rhabditida > Rhabditidae > Caenorhabditis > Caenorhabditis latens. Next base: position 17,063,956 of record CM056092.1, on the reverse strand, counting down.
CTATAATTTTCAGGCGTGAACTCAAATAACTATTTTGTCCAGTGGATACTGTACACCAACACTTGTCACGTTCTACAATTTCTCAATGTTCTCTGATTTCTTATGTTCAACGGTTCTCTTTATATTCTTGTTGTTTTAGCGAATTTTCAGCATGAAATTTGCATGTTTAATAAAGGCTATCTGACCGGAAGCTCTTCAATTCAGACCGTAATGTTGCTGAAGTGGATTAGATTTGAAGAAGACTTAATATAAACTTGAGATTAGAGGGAAGACAGAAAAATAAATAAAAGAGAAAAATTATATAAATCAGCGGGAATGTGGATGAATTCTGACTCGAATGTGGGCTGGTGAGAAGCAAGACGGAGAAGCGAACAGTGGGACGAATGCATGTCCATTGAGGATTCCGATGACAACCTCAATTTCGGCCGCTTCTGCCCATGGACCGGAGCACGAGATTTTCAACTGGAAATTAATTTCGAAACATTTTCAAATAGAGATGATTTATGGGAGTTTTGAGTAAAATAATTTTTTGAATTCAGGCTTCCTAATTATCTTAATTGAATAATTACCTGAGTGCTAACACAAAAGTGTCCGCTCTCCTCACGAAACTCATCAACTCTCGGTTTCATCACATCGCACCGCCCATCTGGATGTGTCGTCTTCACTCGAATCGCCTCCAATTCTGTCTGTTTCATATTATATAACTCGAATTCCAACAGCATTCCGTGTGGTAAATGCGCATAAAACTTCAGCGTCTCCTCGACGGCGGTGTCGCGATTCGGAGCCGTGATTTTCGCGTATTTGAGATGAATTGCGGATACTTTTGGGAATTTCGGAGGCAAAATTGGCATGGATTGATTGAGAAGATTGACGAGAGAGATGGGAGTGATGATTTTTCGTTTGTTGTCTTCTAGAAGCAACGAATTCTGATTCAATGGAATCTGTACGGGAGGGAAGAAGAGTGCTTCAGATGCAGAGATGAAGGAGGTGAGGGTTGTGGAGATTACTGGTTGATCTTCGATGGCTTGTCGTGCTGCTTTACAAATTTCTTGACCAGATTTTATCACATCAGATTGTGGCGCCATTACCTGGAAGTTGAGCAGAGAATTAGAATTTTTCAATATTTTCTCAAAATCTTGAAGCTTAAAGCCTTTACCTGCATCATCCACACCAACATATCCAAAAACGAGAGATAGACTCGACAATAGATGAGATACGAGAGAATTTGGTTGGAAACTCCTGAGAATTGATGCTCAATCGATTGCATATCCTCTATACTCTGTGATATCAATTGCTTGACGTTCGTCAATTCTCCGCCACGGAGTACTGTATCGGTTACTGAATCCACGGTAGACGACACTTCTCCAAGACAGAAAATGAGACGGGCGGCACCGGAGACTGACGCATTGTATAGGGAGATGGCAGTGGAGTCACGGAAGATGTCGTCTCGTTGGATGTGTCGGTCGGAGAGATGAGCGGTCGATGCCACGTCGCACAGTCTGGAAGAGGAGATTATAGTTTTTAGGCTGAAATCGCTGAGAATCCGCTTGCTTGAAGCCCGGCCCGCGACATATTAACGAATAGCCTTGCGGCCCGTAGTAAGACGTAGAACTCGTCGAGATCTACATTTTCAGGCCCGTGTCGGCCCGATTCGGCCCGGTTTGCAAGTATGCTTTCTTGAACCAATGATTCGCTATTTCGATAACATAACTTTTACAATTGCGCCCCACCGCAAGCGACTCAGGCAACTCAATATCAATCTAATTAGACGCGGCATCAGTTAGATTAGCTTGAATGTTGGCATGATTAGATTAGTGCCGCGTCTAATTAGATTGATGAGCAATCTTGTAAGATTAATGCGCCGTCTCATTAGATTGATGTGAAATCTTGTGTAACTAGTCAAAATATTTGAAAATTTTTTTAGGTAAAAAGAAATAGTAAATTTATTCAAATAAAAAATAGAGTTTTTACAATAGAAATGTACAAAAAATATAACAGAAAACAAAAATTAAAAATTAGTCGAAAATCCATTGCAAGTGGAAAATGACCAAGTTGTTCTCTGTCCAGCTGCTGTCCATTGTCGTCCACTCAGCGAATTTTGCTGTAAAATAAACGAAATTATCAAAAACTGTTTAATTTCCGAACTCACAAAAGAATCTTCATTCGAAGTTTATATGGAGAGCGCTGACGTTGAAGAAGTAGGCGATTACACCTGAGCAAAGAACTATTATTCACTGTTAATTGTAAGAGAAGCAATTCGCTTACCAAAGAATTTATTCATTATTTCATCGCAATGTTGCATTTTCTTCCAAACCAGATGGAAGTTGTGGAAGACTGAAGAGTGCAGTTGAAGACTTGAGGAGCCATAGAAACCGAAAAATACAATTTTCAATAGTGGAAAATAGTGAAAAAGTCGGTAAACCGCAAGCGAAATTAGTTCGCAACGGTTTTAAACTTCCGATCCATAAATAGGGAATTAAGACTTAGAAAAAAAACATTAAAATAAAAATTGAAAGAAGAAAATAAAAAATGTTGAGCGTTTTGTACTGACTTATTCGTGGATCCTGGCGCGTACGAAGTTTGCGCAAGCAAAATCCACTAATCTAATGAGATTGAGATTAGATTGATGCGGTTGTAGGATTAGACTGATATTGAGTTGCCTGAGGAGAGAGTATCGGCAAGAGACGCAGAGTGATTTTTCGCGCCGATACAGATTTCCACAGTTTTTTTACCTATTTTTTTTTGTTTTTCATAATAATTTACAAACAAAATTCTGAAAAATAAATCAAAAACTTTGAAAATCTATGCAAGAAAATAAACGAATGATTCAGTTTTAGGCTTAAATTTCTCAGAATCCGCCTAAAATCATTGGAATTCCGGTTCTTGAACCATCGATTCGTTTTTTTGAGAACATTACTCTAACAACTGCGCTTCACTGCAAACTTGAGAGGATCGGCGAGGCGCAGAGTTTTTTCTCGAGCCGACACACATTTTCAAAGTTTTTGACTTATTTTCGCCATTTTCCAGAATTTTGTTTGTAAATTAAAATGAAAAACAAAAAAATAGGTCAAAACCTGTGGAAATCTGTATCGGCGCGAGAAAACACTCTGCGTCTCGCCGATACTCTCTCGTTTGCGATGGAGCGCAGTTTTAATAAAAATACTCGGCTAGTACCTCTGATAAGTGTTCAAGACGACCTCCTCGGCCTTCTCATTCGTAACCGCATCCATCTTTTTCACCCGTCCAATCTGTTTCTCCTCATCGATCACTCGAATCGCCCGTACAATATTTGGAAACGCATTTCTCAAAAATCGATAATGTCGATGAACAAATTCAGGCATAAAGTGAACAAGTGACGGCTGACAACTCGCCGCATTCAACACCATTATCAGTTTCCCCACGTAATCTTGATCTTCAATCGATGGTTCTCTCGTGTGGAATATCAAGTGAATATCGAGAAGAGATCTCATGATAGATTGTACTTGTACCGCATGATTCCTTCCAATTTCAGCCATACATCCATACACTTGCTCTTTATCCTTTGGAAACCTCTTCATACATGCCAACAACGCCTTCACACACATCTCCACACAGTTCACGTCAGTAAATTGAGCTCTTTTCAGTAATTCTCTCATCGCTTGACGAGAATCTGGCATCGCGTCGTCAAGGCACTTTAGAATCACATTTAATTGCTCGGCATTTAATTGGCCATGAGCAATTAGTGGCGTCAACGCGTTAATTGCGTCCAAACGGACACCGGCGATCTCGTCGTTGAACATATCAGCGAGATATTCCAAAGCGGATACAGCGAATCCCGGCCGATTGCAAGCGAGACGACCAAGGGAGTAGACTGCAGCTTTTCGGACATCTGGAAATGAAAATTTTAGAATTTCAGAGAGCTTTTTTTGGAGGTGTTGAAAAGACTGAGGATTTTGACGGCTTTTGGCTGAAAACGGGATTTTTAATTTAAAAAAATCGGAGATTTTGACGGTTTTTTAGCTGGAAACTGGAATTCAACCCTAATCGCGCCGAAAGGAGCGGCAGATTTAAATTTTTTATTGTTTCGGGTTTTAGCGTTCGAAAGATTTTTGATTGGAAATCGGCTGATTTGACTCAAAAACATATACTCTGAAATGCGCCGCAGGTGCACCAGCGATTTTCTGATTTTAACAAGTTTTGACCTGAAAATCACGGTTTTCGACGGTTTTTGAGCTAAAAGTGGTATTTTTAGGGAAAATCTGTTCAAAAAATCTCTGAAATTTCTGAAGCAACCCTCACCCATAAACTCATCCTCCAACGCTGAAACGAATGCACCACACGCTCCATGAGGTATAATACTCTCTCCCTCGCCCTCCTCCTTCTCCTCTTTCTTCTTCTCCTCCTCTCCAGGACATACCGCATTCAACTCCTTTCCCCGTGACCATCCGCCACGGGTTTCCGCCTGTTTCGGCGCCTTTTTGGCAAACTTCCAACGACGATCCTTCTGGGTGTGCGCCTTTTTGGATAGAGCGAATAGAGATTGTTCCACTTTGACGACTTGCTTGTTGGCTCCAGATCTCATCATTTTCTTATCAAGTGTCTGATATATCAAGTCTTCAGAAACTGTCTCGAAATCTCCCAACTTCTGCGCAGCCTCCACTCTTACAGCTATCTCAATGTCATTCATTGCATCACAGATTGCTGAAAATGCGTCATCTGAAATCGTCGTCTTCTTTTTCGTCGATTCATCTTCCCAATCCTCCATTCCATACAACTTTGCATAGTAAATCAACAGCCGAATCGCTGTGATTCTTATGTCTGAATCCGCATCCCTAATAAACATCTTCGCCGTGGAATACGTGAATTTTGATAGCTTCGCCACGCTGGTCAGTTCCAGTAGACCCTCGGAAACAGCTTTTCTCACTCGAAAATCGCGATCACCTGATAGTCGATTCAGAGTACCTTCGCATTCCCTGGCTTGAAAATGCTGGAAATCCACGTCATCTGAAGTCGGAAAGGCGGTCGTGTAGGAAATAGCCATTGCCACATGGAGTTCGAGAGCAGCGATCCGGTTGGGGGTGGTGGAGATAGAGGAGTGAGCAAGCGAGCGGCGAGCGATCAGTCGTACTCTGAAAATTAAAGAAAAATACTTATAAAGCGGCAAAGGAGCGCCAGAAATTGTAAAAAACCAACTTTTCCGGAATGTCCATAGTTTCAACAATTCCCTCTCTCAACGCCATCGTATATAATCCAAGTACTCCACAATCGAGATTCGGCTTCTGATAGAAAGCGTCAATCATTGAGATCTCTTCCATTTCTTCGTCCAAAACAGAGCGACTCGGAGAGATTTTTTCGACTCGAAATGGATTTTCTGGTTTTTTAAGCGGAAGTTCATCAACAGAAGAGTCAGATTCACTTCCATCCGGCTCTTCTGTGGGTTTTGGCGCTTCTGGAGTCTTAGTTGACATCGAAGCAACGCCAGTTCTTGCTGGAGTGTCTTGTCGAGATGTCACAATGATTGCGTTGATCTTTGCTGCTTCTTTTGTGGCTTTAGCTAGTCCTTCACATATCTCATGAAGAGATTTTATGAAATTCTTTCGTCTATCCAGAGAACCCCGAGAGAACATACTAACGAGGCAGGCGAACATTTTTGTGGAGACGGAATCGATCTGGAATTTAAAAACAGATTGTTTCGGTTTTTCACACTAGAAAATGTTACTTTTGCAGTCAACGCAGCCTTGAGCATTTTCATACAGCTTTTCTCGAAATCACGTCCGGAGATGACACGTACATGCTCTGTATCCAACTCCCGGATAAGATTATTCGTCCTAAATTATTCAAAATTTATAAATCTTGCTTTTATCGTTTACTTGTTACGTACAATTGTCTATCATTACTCTGCACTCTGTAACAAAGCTCGTTGAGCACTTCTTGTAACCGTCGCTTTCTGAATCGTCTCTCCGGAAGTTTGCTCTTTTTTTCAGGTGGCTGGGTGAGATTCGATTTGCCGTCACCATCATCGCCTTCCCGCTTTCTTGGAGCTCTTGTTAACATGTTTTGAGCCTTTTTTCACTAAAACGCTGAATTTCAGCCAGTTTTAGTGAAAGATACGTGATTTTCCAGCAATTTTTTCGAAAGGCTGTAGGGAATGCAAACGCGCTCCTCGAGACTCATTTGGTTGCGTATCTGAACGCGTGTAAAACGTTAAATACTCAGCCAACAGGGTTTACGGAGCGGACAGCCCGCTTCATTGAGCCACCGAGAAGCTGCTGTTTTTATTGATTTCTCTAAAATTTTTTAAAAATTGAATAGAAAAACGTATTCAGTATGTTTTAAACTATAAATCGAATAGTTTTTATCATAGAAATTCTGCGGAAAATCGATTTTCCGAGGCATTGAACGTTTCTCTGCTTTTTGCGTCGATTGCTTATTTTCTTGCTTTTTAAAATTAAATTCGCATCTGAAATGTTTCTAAACGCGTTTAAATTGCTGAAAATTGCTGAAAGTGTGCGTTATTATGTTTTGGTGGTATTTAGAAAGCGTATAGAGACAAAAACTTCTTTAGTGATACTTCAAGATGGCAAGGGAAATAAAGATCCATAACGGGTCATGTTACGCGAGCGGCACAAAAGTAGAACTAAATAACTTTATTTAAAACTAGAAAAAATATGGCGTTTCCTGTTTCCGGGCAAACGGGGTTAAATAAGGAAACGCGGGTAGATCAGCACTTTAGATTGCCTTTTAAATCTTCGTGACCTACAAACAACGGCACAATTACTTCTAATTTTGAATTTTTTGTTCTGAAAAATGATTATTGCTGTTCAACCTTAGCTGAAATCGATCTTTCCCGGAAGATTATGTCAAAAATTCGGTTTCATGCATATTTCTACTTTCATGTTTCTTCTAATGCCTATCTCTTTTTGAATGTATACTTTTTTAGTCGTTTATACCAAAAACAATTCAGATTAGTTTAACGATCAATTCGTTTTCTCTTTTCCAACTCATTCCCACGCATTTTTCCTCCTCGCTTCTTATTTTTTTCAAATTACAACTTTTCTTTTCCAGGTATGTTGGCCCGTCAAATGATGCTGCCACGATTGGCCCTCCGCGCCGTCCACACCACCTCCCGCCTCTCCGGTGGACAAGAATTCTATTGGGGACCAGAGAAGGCAGCTGGACGCGAACTCGTCGGATACGGAGCCAACGGAGATAACGTAAAGTGTATATTCAATTATTCTGATTAGTGATTTGAAAAATGTTGCAGATCTACCAAGATCGTCTCGATTACTGGTATCCAGCCATCAGATTCCGCAAGGAGGACAGCACCATCGCTCCAATCCGCGCCAAGGAGCAGGCTGACTGGAAGAACTTGTCCGCCGAGGAGAAGAAGCTTTGTAAGATTCTAAAACTGGTTTTCGGTTAAAATGCTCATTTTTATGTTCCAGTGTACCGCTACAGCTTCCGTCAAACCCTCTCCGAGTTTGAGGCCCCAACCGGTTACTGGAAGGTCATCGGAGCCGTCATTTTCTCGGTTCTTGGATTGTGCACATACTACGCCGTTCTTCTGAATGTCTACGTCTACCCAGAACTTCCACCAACCTTCCAAAACGAGTACAAGGAGGCTCAAGTCGAACGCGCCTTGGTGCTCGAGAAGGGACAATTCTTGGGAGCCCCAACCAAATACGATTACGAGAACCAGAAATGGAAGAAGTAAAAAAGAGAAATCGATTCCCGCAATAAACATTGTAGTTTCTTTAAATCTCGTTTGTATATCCATCCACCCTTGGTTGTCGTTCTGTTCTTCTTCTACGTCAAAACATTCAAGCTCCCGTTTTCGTTCACCGCCCCCTACCTTCGTCCTCATCTGAACTAATTAGATAAGCTGTAAATCTCTCTTAGCGGTCGAACGCACTGACCACTTCTTTCGTCATTTTTCTCTCTAAATCTCTGCGATCTTCCCCTTTAAGTGGTTTGGCTTCTTGAGAGATGGGCTGTCCTAAACAACAGAAATAAATAGATTGAATGTGTGATTTACAAACCTGGCAATATTTATTTCACATAATTAAACATAATTGACATTAAAACCGTTTTATGACGACTACAAAAGTGAAATTTTGGTTTGACACTCGGCGATAGAAGGTAGAAGTGAAGCGAATGGTTCAGGTGGGGTATCGCTTTTGAATTGTGACATTTTGAGTATTTTTGACATTAAATGGTCCTCTTTTTCAGACTTTTCAGATGCATCCGACTCGTTTCCATCAGTTTCAGTCAATAGATCTCGAGGCTTTGAGTTTGGAAACGGTTCTGGAACGAGAACTGCACCAGGGGCAGCTGTAGATGAGGAAGAAGCACTTTTCGAGAGAGTTGCAGGCGACTTTCCAACTCTCTTGATTTTTCCGAAAAGTGCTCCCATGGCGGCCATCGATTTTCGGTGCACAGACATTTGCGGGATCTGAAACAGTAAAAACCCAATTTTTCTATCACTTTCTGAAACAAATTCTACCGAAATTCGCGCAACTTGCGTCACCGCCCCCTCGGCTCCAGTTAACATATTCTTCCCCACTTGAATCTGCTCAGCAACCGATGAAATGTACTCATTGGCCTCTTCCAAAGATTTCAGTCGGAGAGCCGCATTATTGAACAGACGAACAGTAGATGGTCTCCATATGAATACACCTTCGAGTGTCTCTATCCGAGCACATTGCCTATTATTCCCAGAAGAACCGACTTGAACTGAATTGACGTCTTCCAACGCGACAATCTGCACATCTGTCATTTTCTCTCCATCAATTTCATAGGTAACAATGTAGATGTTGCTTCTGAAATCGATGGACTGTCTCGGAATCATTTTAGATCATTTCAGTCTGAAATTTTCCGAACAAACCTAGTCAATATAACAACAGTATCAATCTCATCACTGCTCTGACACGCATTAATCAGACCCCATCCAGCAATAACCGTCTGTTGAGTGGGAACCAAGAATTGAATGGTTTCTGTTACCATTCGACTGATATTCTCTTCTTCCTCCTTCTCGTTCTCTTCCTCTTCTGCTCCTTCTTCCACCTCCAGCTGTCCTGTCACTATATTAATCGCTTTTTGGCGTTGAGCGTCTCGAGTATGTGTTAGGTAGTACCTGGATGCACTATTATATCCATCCTTCATCACTCCCATCAATTTTCTCTCCCCATTTCTCGTCACATCTCCTTTCAACGCCGCTGTTCCAGCGTACTGCGTCGAGATCACATCCCCATTGTCTGCCCACATCGTCTGAAGTGTTTGTACAAGAATCTCGGGCGGTTCACACAGTGGTCCGAATATTCCGAGGCGTTGGGCTTGTTGAAGGACTATCGATAGGGATATCTGACCCTGGACGAGATTAGTTCGGTCTAGACAATCGATACAATTCGTTCGGACGACTCCTTTCTGACGCTGCACGACTTCCCCCGTCTTGTCGACCCAACAGAATCCGATGGTTTTGAGAGTGTCGTCCATTGAGGTGATCAGGGTTTGGAGCTGGAATTTTGAAAATTTCATCTTTTTCCTTTGAAAAAAAAATAGATTTTTTTCGATTGAAAAAAGAAGAGAACTTCCAGATTTCGCAAAAAGTTATAAAAATACGCTTTAACGAACCTTCTGAAAATTGAGTCCACGACAGTGTTGATGTAGATCAAACGAGAAAAACGTGACATCAGGATCACTAGATTTCACACAATGCTCCAAAAAGCGATGAGCCAACGGAAGCTCTCTGCCACGTTGATCCACGAGACTGACAGCAATTAGAGGAGAATCGTAATGAGCTTTCAGCCGTCTAAAATGCTCCTGAAACACCTCTTGAGTCTCTTCCAATGAACGATTTATAATCAGCGGGGGTCGATATTTGAATCCTCGCTGTGACCAGAAGACTGGAATCGATCCACGACACTGAACGAAACTGAGTTCGTGTTCGAAAATATTCAGAATTAATTCAGTTTCGACGAAATTCGCCACATTCGAAGATTCATCGATTCCACGTCGGAGGTACCGAGCACCGGCACGACGAGTCGATCTTCTGGAGATGATGGTGATGGTCAGAAACGCGTTGATCTAAAAAAAATCGATTTTTGAGACTAAAAACAAAATTATTTTCGCGCTTTTTTAAACTGTGTCAAAAATAGGAGAAAAATCTCACCTGATCAGTGATTTCCAGTTGACTCGTCGCTACGAAACCTTGCATAATGGGACAAGTGAATTTAGCGATTACCGACTCCGCGCCGCCTAAACTCGTCAACATATTCTTATTCCAGAAGAAAGATTCTTCAGAAGTCTGATGAATTCCACGTTTTGTGAAGAATTTCTGTGATGAAATAGTGACATCCCGATCGCGGCAAAAATAAAAATCTTTCGAATCGTTGAACAATTTTAAAACGTCTTCTAGAAGTGGCGGTCGAGAATCCTTGTTTGACACTTTCTCTGTGAAGAACTTCATCAGTTTTTCGGTTCCTTGCTTCAATTTTGTGCCAGAACCTGGTAGAATTTGAGATTTTATAGTAGAACTTTCGGATTTTGTGTTTATCGCGATGACTCGCTCGATTTTTCGAATTTCGTGCTTGCTCTGGAATTTTTAATTAAAATTCACATACAGATAGGGTAATCTCACCGCCGCCGATGTTCCTCGATAATACGCTGCCACCGAGCTTCCCACGACAAAAAATAGATAAACTTTCTCTTCAAACAATATTTTCCCGATCAAAAATTCTACTTCACCGCATAATTGCACTTCTTCATCAAGCACCGCCAAGGAATCATCCGTTTTTTCCAAAATTTCTCCATTTTTCCGTCCAAAATGCACTCTCTCTCCCCGTTCTTCCAATATTAAAACATTAGGAGTTGTGTAAATTAGCATCTGCAATTTTTTCAGACTTCAGAAATTTTCTCAATATTCAAAACCCACGTTTTCTACACTTTTCCGTCTGTTCTCTCACTATTTTCCGGCCGATTATGATACTCTGAATCCACAAATCAATAATTTAGCCTTTGGAATGAAAGGATTCCCTCTTTGTTTGTACAAATCGCTCCCGTTTTGTGAGTCATTCGTGAAAAATAAACTAAATGCGTTTGATGCAAACGCGCCCCACTGGACTTCTTAAAGGCGCACGCTTTTATTCAGCTTGGTCTCGCCACGATCCCGGAAACTCGACAAGTTTTTCTTTCTTATTCCTAAAATTTTTTACGCTTTTCTGGTGAAATTTGGCGAAAATTTTTTTGAAATTTATTAATTTTGTTCATTTTTTAACAAATTCTCTTGATTTTGCTTCAAATCATCGTTTGATCCTGTATTATTTCCGCGGAACATCTCGATAATTCATTTTTATCATCAATTTTCCAGGTAATCCAGTCAAGATGGCTCCAAAGACAGAGAAGAAGTCCCGCAGCACCATCAACGAGGTCGTCACTCGTGAATACTCTATCCACATTCACCGCCGCATCAAGGGAATGTAAGTTTCATTTTAAAAATTACATTAGTTCTCGCTATAATCCCAACACAAGCTCCACCTGGAAGCGGTGTGTTGGCCCACGCCGGTCGCTGCTGCTCATCTGGAGAGCAGGTTCTAGCCCGAACCGCAGTGACTGGACTAACGGAGCTATTTGCCTCGTTTTCTGGTGAGTGGCTCTCTCCAGAAGCGCCACACGTTTTCTCACTCGAGAAACGTGGGGAGAACCCAGGGGCATCCTCAAAATTCGTTTATTAACTGCTGAAGGTACTATTATATACTTTTTAATCGAAACATTATATTAAAATTTTTAGCGGAGCCAAGAAGCGCGCCCCACGTGCCATTGACGAGATCAAGAAGTTCGCCAAGATCCAAATGAAGACTGAGGATGTCCGTATCGACACCAAGCTCAACAAGTTCATCTGGTCCAAGGGAATCAAGAACGTCCCATTCAGAGTTCGTGTCCGTCTCTCCCGTCGCCGTAACGAGGATGAGGACTCCACCCACAAGCTCTACACCCTCTGCACCTACGTTCCATGCACCAACTTCAAGGGACTTACCAACGTCAATGTTGACAGCGAGGAATAAGTGTTGTTATTGTTTCAATAAAACCGTTGTTACCTAAATATGTGAAATGTTTTGAATTAAAGGGTCTTCTTGGGTTTATAGGCATTTCAAGCAAAAAGTTTTGGAGTTGAGTGTACCCGTGGCCTGGACAACTTGTTTTTACACCTAAGTTCACGTTGTCAACGAGATAGTTTTCTGATAGCTATTCTCACTCATTGCTAAAATATCCAATAGCTTTTCTCCGTCGGAAGACGTTTTTCCGTGAGAAAATCGTCGAAAGTTTACCGCATCCCTCAAATGTCTCTCCAAGTTCTTCTGAATCTTCTGATGATCATCGGTGCCTCACTTCTACTTCTAGTACAATGCGGAGGAAAGAAGAAAGGAAAAACGGCGACATCGACAAAAAGCGAAAACGACGAAGAAGAGTCGGAAGACAACGATTCAACAATGGAGAAGAAGAAAAAGAAATCGAAGAAGCCGAAAAAAGAGGAATCCCAAACGGAAAGTGGCAAAAATGTGCCGAAACCACCGAAGAATATGGCACAGATCGCGGCGACACATGATCCAAATTATCAGACATTGGCTGGGTTGAATAATGATGCAGTGTTCGGTGGTGGAGCAGGTTATCACATTGAAAGGAAAATATTTTATGAATTAAAGAATTCAGGCGGTGCACCAGCTGGCCCAAAGGCTCCAGCGGCCGGTTCGAATCCCGGAATGGCTGGAACACAGGATCCGAATTATCAGACATTGGCTGGTCTTAATAATGATGCAGTATTCGGTGGCGGTGGTGGTGGAGCTGGTCCAAAAGCACCTGCAGTTGGTGGAAAGGCGGCTACTAATGATCCGAATTATCAGGTTTACAGAACATGGGCGGGCTTGAGGGGAAATCGGTTACAAAGTGAACTATTCTGGTTTTTTCTTTTTGAAAATGTGAGAAAAATGCTGCAAAACATTCATTCTGCTTTATTTTAAAGCTGCTCCAAATGCCACGTGTCCACGGTTTAGCGTGATAGTGTTTGCGTACTCTGCATCAAACCCCACGCCAAAATATAAAAATGAAGACTTTCTAAATTCCAGACTCTCGCCGGACTCAACAATGAGGAAATTTTCAAAGCAGGAGGTGGCGGAGGGGCGGGACCAAAAGCTCCAGCTGCTCCAGGAGCCAAGGCGGCAACAAATGACCCGAATTATCAGACTCTGGCCGGTCTCAATAATGCAGACATTTTCAAGGATAAGGCTGGTGGAGGGGGCGGAGCTAATGGACCCAAAGCTCCCGCCCAAATCGGAGCAAAGGCGGCGACACATGACCCCAATTATCAGACGTTGGCTGGGCTTAATCAGGATATTTTTGGTGCTGATAAGAAGAAATTTTAAGGAAAAAAGGAGAGATGTCTACTTGTATAAAGTTATTGAATTTTTCCTGAAGTTGCTATTTTAAATGTTCATTATCGAAGAAGTGAGAAATTATCCGGATTTCTTCTTGTGTTGAAGGGTAACACACTTCTCATTGATACAATCCACGTGGTCATGTCCGAAGACTGGACAATCCTTGGCGGTCTTGCACTTGGTAATTGGAGGTCCGATGGTGACAGAGGCGACAGCCAAAAGTTGGAGAAGGACCTGGAGTTTTTGAGTTAGGAAACGTGATCTAATGGGAAGGAACTTACAGCGAAGAGAACGATGAAGCGACGGAACATTTTAGTGGTGGTGGTTGTCGAAGAGTGAATTCGATAGTTTTCAGGCAAAAGATTTCGCGTTTTTATACTACACTTTTCCAGCTATTCTTCGGGATTTTATTGCAAACACACGGGGGTTTTTTGCAAAGAGAATCTATGATTTTCTAGGGGTACAAGGTGAAAAGATCAAAGAAGAAACGAAGAAAAAAGTTTGCACCCGAGAGGAATCGAACTCTGGTTGTGATTTTGAAAAACGGAGTCGTTAGCCAGTAGGCCACGCGAACAATCTTTATCACACGTGGCAGAGGTGAAACACGTGAAAACGGATTTCGAAGAGCATTGTACGGTAGCTTGGAGTTGAGGAGTTGTCAAGATAAGCGGTTTGGGTCATAGCTGGAGGGCTGTTGGCGCGTTTTAGAGTTGTAATCGGAGGACAGAACTACTTGAGAGACACTTTCCTTTCGCACAGTTTTATTTCAAATTAACATGTTTTTCGCAAAAGAACAAACATTGGGTTACTGTATCTATCTACGGTTCCAAATGGAGAAACATGAATATCAGAGATTCCTGGTTTGCGATGACAAAGTAAAAAAGAAAGTTTATAAGTTTGAGAATCGAACCATGGTCCCGTTTTTCAAAATTAAAATCGTTCGCCACTAAACTAACCTTGCGCACTCTTCCACAAGAGAAGAGGATACACAGGAGCGCGCGCTTTCAAAGAACGGGGGATACTGTAGAACGATCCAGGATCAAAATATCGGGTTATTGAAAGTACTGTTGTTTTGAAGCCATGTAAAAATAGCGTTAGTTGTGTCAGTGTCTGTGTCTCTTATCCCTTCTCTCTCGAAATAAAAGAACCGGTTCACTCCCCTCTTTCTCCCACAAGTAGCGGGTAGAGGACATACAGGCGCGCAGTCCTTTCTCTGCTTCTCTCCAGCCACTCCTCGATCTGTGTACTGTATCGTCTCGGGTTGCTTTCTCGGTTCCATCCAAATAGTCAATGAATAGACATATATGTATATACACATTTATGTATATGTATACAACTTTTGACGAACTTTTTTATATTCTTTCTGTAGGTTTAAATGAAACTTTCTTCTTATTTCCATGCTTCTTCCACTGAATCCCCCTCTTCATTCATTTTAATTTTCTCTCCAAATCGAACATGTCCTTTTCCTCTGATTTTTATCTCTCAAATGTTCGCCTTTTCCCCTTTATTTTCCGATTCTATAAGATGACACACTTCTCTCCTACATTTCCACGTGTTTACAATTCTTTTCTAGGTCTTTCTATTTATAGAAATACATATTTGTTTCGGCTCGAACATGTCTTCTTTCATATTTTTGTAAATGCGGTTAGGAAAACGTCCTGCATTCATAAAATCCTCACTACCTTCTCTCGTATGCCGCATATCTGAATCTTTTTCATAAGATTCTTAACTTCTTTACCCCACTCTAATTTTGCTTCTATAGACCTTGATTTCCAATGACTTTCAAATTTTACTCAGAAAAAAGTGACCACACCCCCTTCGCTTATGGCCCAGGTCATATAGTTTTTGACTAATACCCTTAAAAGTTCTTGGTTCATCTCCCATCCCCATCAGTCTTATATTTTCCTAATTATCAAACAACCAAGCTTTCAAAAATCCCTAGATATAGTTTTTGATCGTCTTTTCTACTAATTTTCAAAGATTCTCAATGGAGCGAATTCCGTCTCCCAAACCCAGTATGACTCATGTTTTCGCCTTTTTCATTCTAATAAAACCTAATTCTCTGTCGGGAAGGGCAATTATAAAACATCCTCCCCTCGGCAACACTCGAAAAATCATTGAAACATCACAGACTCCGCCCACTTACGTCACAGAAGTGACCGATGGAGAGTTCGCGACGAGACCATCATCAAATATTTATTTTTTCCATTGATAAAATGGCAGATTATTAGATGGAATGACTCATACTCTCTGATGTCCATTTTCTTTTTTATAACTTTTAAAAGTTAAAGAATATGCAAAGACGCTCTAGCGATTGCTTCCAGATGGATACCACAGGAGCTTCCGACTACGGGGATCACGTGGTATTGAGATATGGAGGGACGAAGGAAATGGTTCCGTTGATAAGGCATGAACAGGTGAGTTATTAATTGTTTTAAAATAAAGATACGGTTGTAAGAAGCGTGCCGTGATAATAATCACCAGCTAATAATCAAAATTGCTAATAATCAACACCGTTCTAATAATCAAAATTGTTATTTTCCAGATGCTGGACATGTTAATGGAACGAGCCCGTCAAATAGTACAGGGATTTGGAAACTTGGATACACGCAATATGTATTTATTCCGCCATGAGTATAGTTCACCTACATTGCTTTATCCGATTACTTCGGCCAATCAAATTGTGAGTTTTCAATTTCAAATGCAGAGACTACGGTACCTCACTCAGATTCGCTCTATACGCTCTGAGAATCAGCTAGCCGAGACGCTTCGAATGAGTATATTCATGTCTATGTTCTGAGAAATTTAATTTTTTAAAGGATGTGCGCATTCAAATATCTAGTTTTCGTGGTGATGAGACCCATAACATAGTGAAAGGTCTCGACTAACTGATTACAAAAATACACATCATACTGCACAAAAGAAATTTGAGCGAGTTATGTCAAGTTCAGTTATTCTAAATTTTCAAGATCCTTCTATTTCCAGACTCCCGGCTGCATTCTAGAAATAATCTTAGTAGATAGAACGGAGGCTGCAGTGATTCCTCATATCGTCGAACCGGAATCCTATATGCTCCCAACATTTTGTGATTTCTGTGGAGAGCTTCTGGCAGGCATTCTGAGACAAGGCGTGAAATGCAAGAATTGTAATAGGAACTTCCATAAAAGATGCTCAAATGCGGCAAGAAACAATTGTGGAGCAGCACCGGCTGCGCCGACTGGACCTGGATCTTCTTCGCGACCTCCGATGTTACCACCTCTTCCAACTACTCCGACCGGATTCCCAGTTACTGCATTATCTACTCCTTCTGGTGAGTTTGACTTTAGAGAGTCTGACATGAAAATTTCTAATTTTTGGATTAAAAAATCAAGTAAGTTAAAATCAACTTTAGGCCTCCCCCACACCCTAATCGAGCACAGCTACCGCCAGTTCACAGTGTGTAAAGTGTGTGACCACTTACTGGTTGGTCTCATGAAACAAGGGTTGAAATGTCGTGATTGCGGTGTCAATGTTCATCGGAAGTGTGCAATGGAACTGGCTTCTAATTGTGTTCTCGCCGAGAACGCGATTTCCAGAGTCAATTTTGCGGATTCTGAAGCGGAGGCCGCTTCGTCGTCGGATAACATCCCATTGTTCAGATTACCGGGTAAGTAGCATTAAGCAACTGTACCTAGTTTATTCCTTTTACAAACTCTTCCAAAATTAAAAGTTATGTACAGTACGTACGAACTTAAAAAGAGAAACGAACTTTGAACATTTTGACGTTGAAAATGTTCAAGTTTGAGAGTGCGTCATGGTATTACTGATTGTCCCATCAAGTTGGTTTTTAATAGATCTTACAGATCAAGAGTAGAGCTCCATTTTTGTAGTTAACGACTTTTTTGTACGGCCACTTCATAGAGAGTTATGGTCATTTGAAAACGACAGCTCAAAAACCTCACTATTCTGCACTTTAAGGAAGAAATTATTTTGTCGAGATGCAACTTGGTGGGGAGTGCCCGTACAAAAAAGTTGTAAACTACAGAAATAGAAATATACATTTGGTATGTAGGATTCATTAAAAACTTACTAGATGTGACAATCAGAATTACTACGGCATACTCTCAAAGTTAGACAATTTTTAACTGAAAACGGCTAAAGTTCGTATTTTTTCGCCCAGTACTGTATACACTTTGAATTTATTTACAGTGTGCCTGCGTCTTACTGCAACTCCAATTTCCTGAATTCTCTCATTTCAGGTCAAGTAGGAGTCCGTGCCACCGAGAAAAAGAATCTGGAGGGATGGATGATTCACTTCATACTATCTGATCCGGAACGTCGTCTCAAACACTACTGGATGATGCAAGCCAACGCAATTCATTTATATAATGAGTATTCGGAAGGAATTGGTGTTAATCCCAATCGTGTCTACCGTATCATCCCGCTTGCCGAAATTACTTCAGTTGTACAGAATAATGGGAAATCAGTACTTGCTAAACATCCTCCACACTGTTTCGAAATTAGAACCACTACGAATACGGTATTTTGTGTTGGAGAGGATTATCACGCATTTTCTGGTGGACCACCAAAAAAGATACCGAGGAGTATGAGTGTTCGACCGACTTCTAATACGACTATGTGGTTTCAGGTGGGGAAACATTTGAAAAATGACATGAAATCTAAAGAATAGTTTTCAGTTCATAAAAGAGTCCCTTCAACCGCCATCCCGCAACGAAGACAATGCAGAGCAAGCACTAGAATTCGCGAATCTTTATCAAGTACTGAGTGATAAAACATTAGGAAGTGGACAGTTTGGAACAGTATACTCAGCTATTCAGAGGCATTCAGGGAAGGAGGTTGCCGTCAAGGTGAGAGTAACTTAGAATACGTTTAGGATTTCAGTTTATGTGAAAATATTCTACGACCCGTACCCATCTTTCTTCTGAAACTTCCCTTTTCCAGGTAATTTCAAAGGAAAGATTCTCGAAAAAAGGAAGCGGAGCGGAATCGATGAGAGCCGAAGTGGCGATTCTCCAGCAGACATGTCATCCAGGAATCGTCTGCTTAGAGTTCATGTGTGAGACGAAAGATAAGATTTTTGTGGTGATGGAGAAGATGAACGGGGATATGTTGGAGATGATTCTCAGGTTTGTTTAACCGTTTTTTTTTTTGAAATTCAAGAACTTACAGTCAAGAACTCGGTCGCCTTAACTCTCGTGCTACCAAATTTCTACTTGTCCAAATTCTATGCGCATTGAAGTATCTTCATGATCAAGGAATTGCTCATTGTGACCTGAAACCAGAAAATGTGTTATTATCAGATATGGGATCCAACTTCCCTCAAACTAAGATTTGTGACTTCGGATACGCTCGATTCATTCCGGAGTCTCAGTTCAGGAAGACTGTAGTGGGGACGCCTGCGTATCTTCCTCCAGAAGTACTGCAAAGGAAAGGATACAATAAATCATTGGATATGTGGTCGGTTGGAGTTATCATTTATGTGACGTTGTCTGGAACGTTTCCGTTCAACGAAGGAGAGGAGGTGAGTGAAACATGAACGATTTAGCTTCTACAATAACGACCATAATTTTAACAACTTTGGCCATTTTCAGGCGAAAATGTCCAACTTTAAGAGTGTGTCATGGTAATACTGATTGTCCCATCAAGTAGATTTCAATGAATCATACAGATCAAAGGTATAGCTTTATTTTTATGGTTGACAACTTTTTTGTACGGACACTCCCTAGACAGTTATGATCATTTTAAGACGACACCTCAAAATTCGCACTATTTTGCACTGAAATTGGACGGTTTGAGGGAGAAATTACTTTGTCGATACGTAACTCTCTAGGAAGTGGCCGTACAAAAAAGTCGTTAACTACAAAAATGAAGGTCTACTTTTGATCTATAGGATTCATGAAAAACCTACTAGGTGTGACAATCAAAATTACCATGACGCACTCTCAAAGTTAGACAATTTCAACTAAAAATGACCAAAGTTTACAATCTTTTGACCGGTTTTGTAAATACTTTTACTTCAAGTATTTCAAAAGATAGAATTGCTCACAGCAACGAGAGGCGTAAGGTCCGCAATGACAGATTTGTTTTTCCCTCATCGCGGTTTATACGACAATTATTATGAATTCAATCTTTTCTGTGCAAGAAAAACTCGCACGCGGCGGGCACGCCCACTCCCATTTCGACACTGCGTACAATTTTTGAACACAGCCGCAAGAAATGGGCGTGGTTGCCGCAAGGGGGCGGGGCGAGCGTTCTTTGCACTGAAAATATTGAATTCATAATAAACGTAAAAATTTTTGGTAACGGAGCGCGTTTCCGCGACCTTACACCTCGCACTGCTGCGACTGCAATGAAAGTGTGCTGAATTCCAGATCTCTGAACAAATTCAAAACGCCTCATTCATGTTTCCAACGGAACCATGGAATGAAGTGGAACCACAGGCTGTGGATTTAATACAGAAGTTGCTGAAAGTCGAGGTAAATCTCATATTTAACGAATTCCCTCCACTTAATGCTCTAATATTCAGATCGAAGCCCGAATGTCAATAGAAAAGTGTCTAGAGCACGGATGGCTGAAAGGAGAACAACTTTACAGAGATTTGAGGGATCTGGAAGTCAGGTTAAACACCCCAAGGTACTTAAAAATTGTTATCAATGGAGTGCATTTTTATCATTCCAGATATCTAACAAGCCCCCAAGACGATGTTCTCTATGGTCCTGCTCCTCCCCCGGCGATTCGTTAGATGTTATTATCAACTCAGAATTATCTGCGCGGAAATGTTTTGCGGCGCGGTTCCTTGAAGTCATCGTAAGAAATGGGCGGAGTTTCAAGGAACCGTACGCAGATAATTTTGAGTTGATAATGTTTACATATGTATTATAAAATTTAAATTATTTCCATAATAAGCATCCTCAACAAAGGTGATCTATGCTCTATTGACAATTGTCAGTAGAGCGCACTAGCATATTATCAGAATAAAAAGTTACAGTGTCCTGCGGGTAAAAAAAAGAGAAATGAATATAAAAATCTTCCGATATGTTTCAATGATCCGCAAAAATTGCGCGCGAAAAAACCGCGGGCATGTGGTAGATCAAAACGTATTTCTTAAATAAAATGTACAATTTACTTCAAATTAGTCTTGATAATTTCTATCACAACTCTACTGAGATGTATTAACATATTCAAAAAGGAGAGTAAGACCCGGAAACATAAAAATTGGAGAAAAACAATCATTCACAAAATCATAATTATAACATTTTCAAAATCCACGTGGCAAGTTCGGAGCTCAGCGCGAAATTTCGAACGTTCGCCACAGTTTCGACGGTGGCCGCCTCGTGTTTCAGTTGGGACGGTGTGATTTGTGGAACGAACGGAGAACAACATTCACAGTAGAGCGACAGAGAATCGTGTCGGACCTGGAGAGAAAATGGGTCAGCGTGTCGATGGGGGCGGAGCTTACCGATTTACACTTGGAACACTGATGATCCTGAATTTGGTAGGCGGTGAGCAACTGATTCAGACGATCACAAATCATCATGTCGATGACGTCAGAGTTCAGTTTACTTTGACAAGTATGACATGTCAATATTTCATTTGTAGACGAGAGGAAAACATTTGATGCCTGAGAGCATGAGTTGCAGAAGACGTTCGAGACGAAGAGTGTAGTCGAGCGAAGGGGTGTCATGTCGACTTCCACTGAAAACAAAGATTGATGGAATTCATCCTTGTGAAGGCACGGCTTCAAAAAACGAATCAATTTTTTTGAAATGTTTTTTAGTTTTTCATCGAAAATGTGAACATTTCTGATGATTTTTCAGAATTTCTTCTAATTCTAAATGATGGTCAAAAATTTTACTTTTTCGCGATAAAAATCAAAAGTTTTCAGAAACTTTCAAAAAATTCGAAAAAATTTGAAATATCCACTTTGGCGCCAAAACAACCGAGCCGGGCCGGGCCTTGACAATCATGATAGAATTCAGACCATGCCTATTCATGCAAATGGAGATTCTTTGAACATGCTCAGAGCGCTTCTAGACACTCTCTAAAATAGTTAATTTCTGAAATGTGAACATCTGGCGCGCCTCTGACGTTTGTTCATGACAATTCCTTACCAACAACATTATGCAGAAGACGTTTCGCATTCTCCCTCACACCTTCCACAGCCAATTGTGATGTTTGATCACAAGAAAGTGCGCGGCAAAGCGAGTTGACCAGATAAGTTGCACAATGAGCACTTTCAGCAGAACTCGCATGAACTAGCTTATTGACGACACGATACAATCGATGTGAGATCTTCTGAGATATGGTATCGGCACGGAACGTCGCCGCCGATTCCGAATCGAATTGCATTTCTCGGTTGGTCTCGAGAAATTCGAGAATGTAGGCGCCGATCATTTGAAGGAACTCTTCGCGGATATTCGATTCGTCTGGCATCTCTTCGGCGATTTTCCAGATTGCTGTGGTTTCGTATTGTGGTTCGGATGATTCGGTAGGAGTCACGGAGTCATCGATGATGTCAGCGGATTCAGATTCCTGAATTTAAAGTTTGTTGAGAAATACAGATTATTTGGATCAATGTAATGGGCTGAAAAACACACCAAAAATGTAGATCTCGGCGAGCTCTATGTCTGTGAGCTCTATGTCCACGGGCCGGATGACTATTCGTTCATGTGCCGCGGGCCGGGCTAGGATGGTTTTTTGGCACTTTTCCCCGGCCCGCGGAACATAAACGATCCGCCACCCGGCCCGTAGTAGGTCATGGTTATAGAGCTCGCCGAGATCTATGTACAGTTTGGTACATTTTTCAGACTATAACATTTTAAGCGAGCTACGGGCCACCCCGCATCTGCCCGGTTCGCAAGTACGGTCAAACTAACATCATTCTGTGAAATCCTAATTCCTGTATGATTATGTGCATCCATCCAAAGCATCGCATCAAAAAACTTGACAGGTGTAATATGAAGAGCAGCGAACACCACATTCGTACTCAGCGACTGAATCAACATCTCAACGAATCCCTTCGCCTCCTCACTCGTCAGTTTTCCAGTGTTCAACACCAATTTTTGCGCGGTCGCATGTATCACTTTCGCACCGATTCTCTCACATTCAGCACACAAAAGGAGGACGAGCTTACTCTCCAACACTGAAATACTTCGAGTCAGTGCTGAATCGAAGAGGAGCGCGGAACGTGTATTCAGCCATCTGGATACAGTCATCACAACTTCATCTGCGTGTCGATTTCCTTGGTGGGCAATGTGGCGGACGCATTCTGTGAGCATTTGCTTCAGAATCTTTATGGAGGCGTCAACGGCGGCTCCCTCGTCGTAGCAAGCTATGGCGTTGACAGTTCCTCCTGTGACCGACTGCTGTGCAATTGTATTCATAGAATCGAAAGTGACCACATCATCGGCTCCTTCTGCCTCCAAAACTCGACTTCTCTGCACCAACGCTGTGACAGCGACAGCACTGAGTTGTAACTCCACACACGCCGTATCACAGAACATCTCTCGATTCAAAAGTACCGTATCATCTACCGACAAAGGATTCCAATCAATCGACAATCGAATATCATCGAGTTCTTTGCCACCTAGATCCGGTCGACTTGCTTTGGTAGCCCAGAGGGCGTGGCCTGTCTTCTGAAGATGTCTCGCGTAGAGAAGATCCAGACCGAAGAGGGCGTGGTCAGCAGGCAGGTTTCCTATTGGTACACGAAGATATCTTGCCCATTCGAGGTAATCCGTTAGGAAAAAGAAGCTATTGAAGTAGTGTTGGAGGACTCGTCTCGCCACTACTTTCTGCCAGTCTATCTGATTCAGAAGTGATGAAGGCTCGGTTAGATGCAATCGTACATTCGGGAACAGTCCGAGATTCGGAATCTTTCTGGCAAGTCTGCTTGGCTCCGTATCCGAAAGACTCAAGCATACGGTAGTTTTCGAGGAGAACTCGCGGAACGCTCTGAGTGCTCGTCCAACTTGTCGCTCACACTCTTGACTCGAGCTGAATCGTTTCACGGTGAATGAGATCTTTTCGGGTGTCTTGCAGAGTTGTCCACGTTCTGTTGACATCATCTTGTTATAGGCAGATGTATAGAGGGCATCCATATTCGGTAGTTGAACATCTCCAGAATTCACAATATAAAAGTGGGCGGCACTTC
This sequence comes from Caenorhabditis latens, assembly GCA_002259235.3. NCBI lineage: Eukaryota > Metazoa > Nematoda > Chromadorea > Rhabditida > Rhabditidae > Caenorhabditis > Caenorhabditis latens. The sequence continues at coordinate 17,040,397 of CM056092.1, read as the reverse complement.
CAGAAGTGTCAATGAGAGAGTAGACGTGACGCGAATCTTGGGAGAACTTGTAGAGGAAAATCGTTCTGATATTCTGGTCATTCGAGAGATAACTCATCTTTTCCATAGGTCTCAAGCTATCCAGAGTTAGTTGGTGACCTAGAGAAACTCCATGATCCGGTCTAACGGTAGAACCTAGTTGAAGTACCGCTCGAAACTCTGTGGGAACTTCTGATTCATAAATTCCATCGATAGTCGAGCTACAAGTCTCCGAATAGAGTTTATCCATTAGCGCAGTCAGCTGTGCCTCATCTGTCTTGAATTCGTATAAGAACCCAGGTGGCTTATGATGTGGCAACGTCCTTCTCACGGTCTCCCGATTGCCACGTGGCGCTCTTGAATCCACCAGAATCTTTCTACCGATTTTCATGGTCACCTTCTGTAGTTGTCCCTGCACTGACAACCAGACATTGAAGAATGAGGTGTCAGCAGTGGGTTCCACACTCAGAATATGCCATTCCCGTTCACTTTCAGCTTCGCGGGTGCCACGTACGATGGATTCAACGGTGTCAGAATCTCGAGTCTTCAGAAGAGTTTTACGCTCTTTTCGTTGAATTCGCCACTTCTTTTTGAGGAAACCCATCCATTCATCAAAACCATGATCAATCAACGTCTTCTTTTCCAGCGGCGCTTCCGCTTCCTTGGGCTTCGGATTCTTTGAAACTGCCGACTTCTGACGCTTCGCACTGTTCTCCTTATCCTCCTCATTTTGAGAATCAGAGCCTTCGATAGCCACAATGTCATCTGAATCGTCATTATCACCTGAAGGGGTTCGACGACGTTTTCCGTTTTCTAGAGTTGTGGTGGGTTTCTGACAAGCAGCAAAGATCTGATTGATTCGGGGTTGCTTGTGAGCGTCTAACTTATTCCGTATTCTATTCTGCAACCAATCCGGATGCGGTACTCTAGGAACCGGGTTCACCACTCCTTGATAAGCTGCTGGAATCGTGATAATCTTTTGAATACAACTTCCGAATCGTTCAATATAGTAATCCCAATCCAACATATCCCTAATATCCGTATCCTCATCGAAATCCGACTGTTTCGTCCACTTCCGTATATAATGACTTCGTACTTTGGGTTCCGCCTTGAAAATCGCCACTGGGATAGCTCTATCAGTGACAGGCGATCCAATTGGGTGCCTAGAGATGATGAACATACAAGCGAGTCCTGCATCTTTCACCATATCATCTCCAAGAAATTCGGCCAGCCGTTTCGCAGTACTAATTGATGTACTTTTCTGTGATCCATACTCTTCCAGCTTTCGAGACATACTACGATTCTCTGAGATCAAATCAAACAGCTCATCATCAGTAATATCAGCACCATGAGTGTGAAGAATATCAAGCCAGTGATTCGCATCTCCTGCTACTGCTTTGTACGTTTCTTCGAGAGTTTTTCCGACAAGGAAAGTTTTGAAGACATGACTCTGGAAATGTTTGATAATATTCAACTCTCCACGTCGCTTCAACTCGAATCCCTTCATTTCTGCCATCGAACCATCCAAATTGAATACAGCATACCGCTTTTTCAGTTTCTTCCCCTCTTCTTTGGAAGCAGGCAGCACCATACATTGGTATGGACCGTCCACTTCGAAATAGATCGAATTTTCAGAAGATTTCAAGTAGGATCCGTCTTTTTCCAGGGTGTGGTATTGGTGATTGGTGAATCCTTCGTAGACGAGAGCGTTTAACATGGCGCCTGGATACGAAACAGTCACCGAATTCCTCTTATGATTCTTCAGTTTGAACGTGACGTTTTCCGGAAAAGACGCCGGAATCAGACACCAAATTCCGTCGGTATCCAATTCCAGTGGTTTTCCAATCTGATCTACCAGTTTTGTTGCCTCTTTGATGATATTTGCTCCAGTGTGACAGACAATTCCAGCCATTTCCATTGAGTACCAACGGGAACCTTTACGCATCACATAACCGTAGAATGAGTTGAGAATACATTTGTGAGCGAGTTGAAGCGATTCGTAGAGCACCATTTCTACTGAAAAAAAAGTTAATTTGGATGCAATTTTCAATTAGGTTTATATACATTTAGCAGTGGCCACTGTCGCCAAATCATTGCTCGCCTGTGCTTGATCGAACCGTCCCTTAGCTTTCTTAAGCATATCCTTATACTCATAGCGTCGATCTCTGAACGCCTTCACCGTCTCCACGTAAAAATGATTCTCCCTCTGACAGATAGTCGTCTCTCTCATTTCGTTTTTTGACAAATGTGTCTTTCCATACACCCTTCTACAGTAATCCTTGACACGTTTCATTTCGATAGCCTCCCTCTCGGATCGCTCAAGCATATGGAAGTGTTTCGGGGGTTTTCCGAATGATTCGGCTTCGAGTTGTTGCATGATTTGTTGATATTCTCCACGAGAAGCGGGGACTGAAATAGTTATGATTATAATGAAATTTCAATTAGGAGGAAGCTTACGGAGTTCTCCTTTCCATTCCCAAGCCATTGTCCGTTTGCACTCGGCATCCGGTTTGTTGAAAGAGCATCCCATACAAATCTCCTCGTTCACCATAGCGCAGGGCTGAAAATTATAGCATTTAGGATGACTGTAGCATCCCTAGAACAAACCTGCAATCGGTTTGTCAAAATGATATTCGGATACATCGCACCGACGTCCAAATGATAAATACGTGGATTCTCAAGACGTGTTGGAGTTTGAATCAATCCATTGAATGCATCCTCGACTTCACTACACTGCTCCTCGAAATCAACGACTTGATCGAGTGAAACTTCGAATTCACGCGCCAATTCCTTGCGTAGAGTCTCCGCAACCTCAGATTTCAGTTGTTCTAAAGCGGGCACAGCGAGACGGAATCTGGAATTAAATAATATTTTATTCAAATTATTCTTTTCAAATTTCAAAAAACCGCGTCAAAGGGACGTCAGACATGCCAAAAGCAGAAAATCGCTTTTTTGTAATATTTCACTGCCAAACGCGTCACAGGTGCACCAGTAAATGCCGATTTTTACGATTTTCCTGTCAAAAAGAGCGTCAAAGGTACACCAGTCACGCCTTAAAGTCACGCCTAAAGTCACACCAGACGTAAAATCGCTCGAAAATATTGAAAGTTTTCGGTTAACTTCCATAAAAATTACCCACTTTTCCTGAATTTTTTGCGATAAATTAAAAAATGTTCATTTTTGTAAAATTTCGCTTGGTGCCAAAGGTGCCCCAGACACTAGAAAACTTCTTTAAAATTGTCAATTTCGAGTAATAGTGCTACTTTTTGCAAAAAATTTTCGTTTCAGAACTCGTAAAATGATTCAAAGTGTTCAATTCTCAGGATTTTTTCAAGTTTTCACCTTGCCGGAATATCCGCTCTGAAAACTCCGGCTTCTATTGCTTCGACATGTCCTCCAACATAAGTCTCACTCTCCACTCGATGACCCTCTTTACTGAATTTCGTCTCTTCTGGACCAGTGTACTTGTTAGGGAATACAATATTATTATGGAATGCTTCAACCATCAAAAGTGCTTCACACAGAGTTCCGGATCCTTTTCTCAACACATCGTCAGCGCCTAGAGGGATAATTGTGCATAGGGCGAAGATGAATTGATGAACGTATTTCATGTAGAGATAGTAGGTGGAGACGGCGTCGGATACAGAGTAGTTGGCCAGCTGTTGTGGCTGCTCTCTTGCCATTTTACACATTAACTCTGGCTCCACTTCAACTGGATCATATCTCAACTTTGCCTTGGTGACTGCTTTCAGATTCTGACTTCCGACTGGAAGATACGAATCTCTTTTTACCCATCGAAAAGCGTCCATATGGATACAGTTTCTAGACTTGTACTCGTCCGCAGAATCTTTCGAGAATCCGATTTCTCTTTCCATATTGAATCCACGAATCTTGGCGCGCGCTTCGACGAATGGCCAATCGAAGAAGTCACCGTTGTAGGTGACAACGATGTTTGGGCGGACCTAGAATTGGAAAATTTCAGATAGATTTTGGAACCTATTTTCTCTATTTTCCAAACTTGTAAAACTAGCCGGCGCGTAACTCGCTTCAAACTCAATATTATGAACTGAAAAATATACCGAAATGCAGCAATTGAAATTTCAGAAAAAAAAGTTTTTCCGGAAAAATTTCTCGGAGACCGTAAATTTCCGAAAGTTCCGAAAAAACGGAAATTTCAGAATTTCGGATTTCCGTTCCGCACATCCTTGATGTCCGTGACCTAGTAAAAACCATTCTACGGACATAGAACTCGTTGAGATCTACATTTGGGTTAATTTTTCAGCTCATAGCGTTGGGTTTTGAGCGAGTTATGATCCGGCCCGTTTTGCAAGCATGCTACTTTTTCCACCCTACCTGCAAGAAATGATCGAAAAACTTTCGAATCAACGCAGTCTCATCCTTCTCATTCCACACAGTAAATTCTCCTTTATACTCTGCTTTTGGTGTATATTCAAACGCGTTGATGTCCGCGGAGACGATCTCACGATTAATGATCAAGAAGCCACGCCCATCAACCATATAAGAGATCATCATGATTTCATCACTTTCTCGATCCGGAAATTTCAACGGGAGCTTCGTCGTTTCGATATCAAACGCGAGAACTTTTGGTTTCGCATGGAAAAATGCCAAATCTTTTCTCTTTATCGTTGGCACTCGATTCGGTCCGACTCCTTTCACATCATACCATAATCCAACGAAAATCTTTTCATCAATCGAAACTCTCATATGGAATGGCACGTCGTACTCACGAATATCAACTATTTGATTCAGAATATCACCATCTATGAGATCAACGCTCCCCGACGCTCCGCCCTCTTTTCCACCAAGATTTTTCGCGAGATAATCAGCATAAGCGGACTCTTTTTTGATTCGATCTGTGTTTTTGCGGATGAGAGGCATCAAATCCTTTCGGACCTTCATCAATTCGACGGTACTTGAAAACGAAAGCTTGATGTATGTCTTTTTGATGCCGGAGAGATGGTCTTTCTGAAATAAAATAGATTTTAACATAGTTGTCAAGGCCCGAAGGTCCGGGTAAATTGGCGCCAAAGTTCAAAATTCAAATTTTTTCAATTTTTCCGCGAAAAAGTCGAATTTCCGACTATCATTCAAAAAAGAAAAACTCTGAAAAATCATAAGAAATGATCACATTTTTGATAAAAAATTGAAAATATTTCAAAAAAAAAATTGTTTCAAAAAAGGGTCATTTTTTGAAGCCGGGCCTTGACATGTATGATTTTTAGCCAATTTCTCTCCAATGTAATATAGGAGTCGCATCAATCACATACCAAATCCAAATCTTCCTTATCCATATGCTCAACAGCAGTCTGTGTTCCATACTTCTTTGATAAATAGCTAGAAACCTGGAATTCGAACCCATCTAACGTGGCAATGTAGAAATACGGGCGGAACGGATAACTGATTTTAAATCGTTCATCCATATCACTAATGAAGAAATAGTCGACAACGGAGACGATTATTTTCGTTTGTTCATCGACAAGCTCTGACGGTTGAATATTTATCAAAAATCCTTTTTTCTCTTGTATTCCAGTGTAACGGACGAATCCGAGTTTCGCATCGATTGAATCATTTGATTTGATTAGCGCTAGACGCTCTTTGTAGTTTGAATCACTGAAAATTCGTTTACTTGCTGAATTTTCGTTGGGAAAAACTTACTTTTCGACTGCCTGAGCGAGCAGGTCATCTTTAGAGCTCATTTAATTCAAGTTTTTGGTTAGTTTCGAGCTGAAAACGCAAGATAAAGTAGCTAACAAAGAGAAAAATCTGAAAATCAGTTTAAAACGCAAGAATTCCCGCATTTTTCTGATGGCCGAAGTGTCTTGGGTTCCTAGGCCAGATTCTTTTTCGGAGAAAATCATGAGATCTCAAAAAATAAGCTATCAGATTTTGAGTTCGGGTACTTGAATTAATTGTCATACTTTGGAAAAACATAAAAAATATAGTATTTAACAGTGCAAATATTGAAAATAACAAAAATTTTACCAAAAACTCTCGCGGACTAGTTTTCTCTACTTATCTATTTTTCTCTTCCATTTCGTTTTTTTCATTGAAATAATGCATTTTCTTGCATTAGAAGCAATTTTTCGTACTTTATAATTGCTTAAGATACTCTGATTTTTCTATTAAACAAGTTTAAGGTTAAGATTGTTTTAGAAATGGCGGAAAAGGAGAAAGCAGCGGCCGTTCCCGCGCCAGAAGACGTTATAGAAATGGACGACTCGTTTTCTCCGCAATTTGTGATGGAAGTCAATAAAATAAAAAGTCATATCAGAAAACTTGTGGTGAGAAATCTCTGTTTAAAGTTAACTAATTGATTTTTAATCAAAATTTGTAGGAAGATAACCCGACTCGTAAATTTTTTGCCCCACTTACATCCAATCTTGGTGATAATACGGCGATATTGCGCATACAATTCAACAATATGATGTCAAAAATGGAGGAAAAAGAGAAACAATCACTTGTGAAAGAACTCATCAAATTAGTGCATCATGTCGCTGAAAAGAACTCGTTGGATCGCGTTTTTGTCGCGTAAGTGAAGAAAAAGTGTTTGAAACATAAATAAAATGTTTATAATTAAAAAAAGCTTTTAAAAAATCTTGTTAAAACTCAAAATTAAGAATTTTCCTACAAAAAAACTACACTTCATTTTTCTTAAAATGAAAAACTACAGTTTCCTGTAGTTTTCCTTTTGTGTGAGGAAGTTAAACAAACTACAGCAAAAAACTGTTTTTTAAAGAAAATTCATATTTTGAGCAAAATTTAGAGTAAAATCCTTCAATTCAATTTTTTCAGAGCCAGTTACGAACGTGTCGTCGACACACTCCTCCGATTCGCCCACAAGAAAGAAGTGATCACAACAACACTATGCGTCGAAGGACTCATTATGACATCAGATTTCCGTCTGTGCAGTAGAATTTGTCAGGAGAAATGGAAGTTCATTTATGAATGTATTCCAACAATCGATTACAAGGGAATTCGAAATATTCTTCGATACATTTTGGAGTCGCAATTGAGAAGACTGCCGTACACTTTGTCGCCAGAGAAAGTGAACGAGTTGAGGATAGTGGAGAATGTGATATTAAAGATTGTGGATAGAGACTCGAATCTAATGCCTCCGTTGATCACTCTATCGGAGATTATGAGGGGAATGCCGAAGCAGGCTCAGATGTTACCGGTAATCATTTAAAGGGTGTCAAAAATTAAAGGGGTCATTTAAAGGTTAAGGGTCGTTTCCTCGCTTTTTTTCAACAATTTTCTGTGTTTTTTTCAATTTATATCGCAAAAAAGCGAGGAAATTGAGAGGAGTTGAGAAAAAATTTTGTCCGAGAGGACTACACGGTGGAAAAATCTGGCGTGGGAAAACTCTTGCACGAAGGCTCAGTTTGAGTCAGGAGAACGTGAATTGTGGTGTTTAGAGCGATTTTTAGCATATGCTTCAATGATAAAAGTTTCTTAGAATTTCCTAAAGTATCAGAATCTGAAATAAAAATATGACTTCAGTCCTCCTTTAAATGAATATTTTCCCAATGTATTATTTCCAGAGACTCACCGAAAAACTCTCCAACCTCTCCTCTCATTTCCGTCCAATCGCCGACTTAACACATGTCTGCAGTCGTAGTTTCATTTACCCCATCCCATCACATCCAGCCTACTACCCACCTACATCATTCTGGGAAGATTTTGGACTGAATGTGAACAACACCTTCGTCCAGAGCCATCATATGCTTCCATACCGCCCGGAACATAAAGCCAGTTGTCTGTATACTCTTTATATGATAGTTAGACAACCGAATGGGAAAGAATCGGTAGGAGCTTCTAAAAAAGGGGCGGAGCTTCTTCTTACTTCTCATTTTCCAGTTACATCCACAAAACAAATCGAAAACGAAACAACACTGGGAGATGCTGGTAGCTGTGATGATGTGTGAGGCGATGGGTGAAGCGGAGGTTCTCCCTGAAAACGAGCCGATTCCGAGATATCAATGGGATAATATCACCAATCTTGTAATATACGGGATGCAGCATCATTTACTGTAAGGGGACTTCGCCCACTTTAGACAAAAATTCAAAAATTCAGAAGCCCTCAAAGTTTCTTCAAAACAGTGTGGCGCCTCTTACGTCAATGCAAATACACACGAGCTCGTGACGAGGTGATGTGGATTGTGTTCCAAGTGGTCAGCTCACTATCTACCGCCATTCGTCTGGATGATGCGATACAAGAGATTGTGGATTTATACAATATTCTATTCGATGGCGACGTCGTCTGGATGGGCGCTTCTGATCATCCAGCACTGTTTGCAAGGTTTCTGGCTGCCGCCGGGACATGGATGTTGCTGACTAAAGAAGTGAGAGAGTGTAGCGTTCTCCCTCTAAATACAAGTTAATTTTTTTTAGTTCCCCGACAAAATGCCACCGCCAAACGACACAATCAAAAGTCACATCCGCTTCATTCAGGACGGGGCCGAAAATTTCGATTCGAAGAATACGGCAATGTTGGCGGTGTTGGCAAATGCTTGTAAGTTAGGCTGAACGGAGAGTCGTTTTCAGTTTTCAACTCTGAAACTTGCATTTTCGAAATCACCGTTTCTAGACGCTTCGAATGATTATAAACATGATCCATTTTGAGAGGACGTGGAAAGAGACGCAGAGAAGTTAGAGTGTCTAGCTTCTCTGCATCTCTCTCATCTTTAAAGGCGTATATCTCAAAAGTGGGCAGATCTATCAAAATATTTTCAACTGAAGAAATGTAGCCCTAGGTTTGATCTACAAGAAAATAAAACTAATTAGCGACTAATTAGCCAATCTGGGTTCTTGGCACCTCCTTTTCCCCAGGAGTTCGTTTCCCAGGTTTATCTAATAAAACGTCACTACAGACAGTCATAAAAACACAAAAATGTGTGAATGCGTATCTGGGAAACGTTAGATAATATCTCAACACAATTTTTAACATTTTAGCTGAAATATCCAGTTCATCTCCAAAACTTGCAGATCGCGGTGATACAAAAGTGGGAAAAAATTTATTTCCTGCCCTCAACACGATAATCGATACTCCATCAGACCCCGCCCACCCACTATTCGAATTATCATACCAGCGAAAAGCGGCGAATAATTTCTCGGCGTTCTCCGCTGAATTCCTCGATGCGTTGACACTTCGATCGAAAAAGTCGTTGCTGAATTCTGTGTGTCATTTCCTTCGCCAGTTTTCAGCCGAGAAGCTTCCAAGTCCATCTGTATTCGAGATAATAGCGAGAATTTGTCTCTCGGAGGATTGTGAAGCGGCGATAAAAGATCTGGAGTCGTTGGCGCAGAGGTCCTTGGTGGTTTCAAGCACATCTGATAGGGGATCCGTTGAAAATCAGGTAATTATCTTTAAGTACAATTCTGCTAACCACCTAAAAAGGTTCAGAACATTCAAGCAAAAGACCAATGTCACTTCCTCTTCGACTTCCTTGCCTACCGTATCCCATATCACTATCGATACTCAAAATACCTTACAACATTTCACTCGCTCTGTCATTATTTTTCTCTACACATCGTGAACAATCCTCAAAACCATCAAATCTATCGACTCCTCGAACAGTTCTTCTTGAGACGAATGTGCTGGAAGTCGTTCCATGAGAATATCCAATGCTACACGTCTCTATTTGGTGCTTCATCGAAAGATAACTCACTGATGAGGTTCTTCTTGCATCCCAGAACCTTCACAGTGCCGGTGGATCAATATCAGTTTCCCTTGAATCCTGAGATGTTCAAAATGTCAATATACGCATTTCTGAGAGCTATCAAGATCACAGGACAGGAGGTTGTCACTGAGGGAACAATGCATCCATACCATGTTGCCGGATATGGATGGCCTGAAAAATCCACGTCATACTTCCCCAAATGGGCTCTCGAGATCATTAAGAATACGGACGCCACGAAACTGCTACCGAATTATGAGGAGATTCTAACAAAGACCCGGGAAACCGCACGTCTTCATCCCTCACTAACACCCAATCAATTTGTGATGCGATATGGTGATGATCAGGATCCGACGACATTCTATTGTATGATGGCCGTAATGTTTAAGTTTGCATACGCAGCGGTGGATAGTAAATGGGATATTACTAGCGAGTTTTATGAGTGAGTGTATAAAGGAGTTAGATACAGCTGAAACAACTATTTCAGAGTGTTGGAGAAAAAGTCGCCAAAAGATATTGTGGTGATGGGCAACTACTTGATCGACTATATAATTGCGGATGTGAAAACTCAAGACTGTAATGAACAGACTTTCAAGAATGTAGGCACCGAGTTTCAGATTTCAGATTTCAGAAAACACCACTTTTTCAGATCGCAAAGGCCGCCGCAGTACTCGTGTTCACTCATCACATTCAACGGGCCGATCGATTCCTGCTCTCTTTGATTATGCACCCGGGAAACGATGAAGATGCCTTGATTTGTATACAAATTGCGAATGAGTTCATTTTGACTACCGAATTTCAGGTGAGAAATTAGAAGAAAACTTTTTATTTTAAACGCAAAAATAAGAATTTCTGACTGAAAATTTACTGAAAATAGCAAACATCGGGTCTAGAATCCCCGAAAATCGAGTTTTTAGCTTTAAAATTATGTTTTTTGACTAAAAATCTGGAAAAAAATGTTAAAGTAAAAATAAGAATTTCTGACCAAAAATTGCAAAAAATCTGGTCTAGAATCCTCAAAAGTCGATTTTAAAAACATTTTTTTCGAATTTGTAAAGTAAAAATAAGAATTTCTGACTAAAAATTTGCTAATCTGATTTATCCAAAACACTCCGAATTCCTTTCCTTACAGGACCGAATCCGTTGGTTCTATCAAAACGTTCCGAGAAAAGATCAACATCCGAACGAATTCATCAAAGCCGTCGTCAAATATCACGACGCGTTCCCAGAATTCGAGGCATGTGAACTCGTCAGCAAATACGACTCCTCTACGAATCCCCACATGCCAACGTATTACGGTTGCCTCATTGAACGCCTCCTCCCGATTCTCGACCAATATGTGTACGTGGCGTTGGAACAACAAGGATACAAGATGAATGCACAAGTGCTCCAAACCGTTGCAATGTTCTACAAGTATCATGCGATGCCGATCCATTTCATGTATTCTGTGCTATTCACTTCTCATGGATTGATGTCGGGTCCCGATGCGAAATCATTTGTGACAACATTCGCCGCACAGATTGAAGAATGTCATTTGACAGAGGCATTCGAGAAGTTCAATCATCAGAAGACGTCGTGTGAGCAGTTGATGATGGAGTTGCTTGATCGGCTATCAGCGAGTCTTGATTTTATTCTGACACCTCCCCCGTTTGTAGCGAAGAACTGGAAAGTGGCTGAGCTGCCGCCAGGAGCACAGACTCTGTATCTAGCTTGTATTGAGATCATGGCTAGTCCCCATTCCCCAGAGGTAATCGTTCTGAAAACAACGAAGTTTTCATTAGAGCACACTCACACGGAATCTATGTCTTTAACAAGTGCGCTCTATTGTGACGAGGACTAAGACTCCTTTTCGATTATATCCCATATTTCCAGACTCTTGTAACTGCTATGATCAACGTAATGCAAATGAAGCCTCACCTTCGTCCGCTCAACCTTCTCAATCTCATTGGTCTCCTCATCACCGCTCTACCATCCACGTATTCAGATGCACTGCACGAAGAATTCATAAATGTATTCAAGAACGGTGAAACGAATGATTTGAAGTTTGAGGAGATTGTGTTCGACAATTATGAGGAGAATCTATTGTTACACCTGCCGAATCGAGCGAGATCAATCAATATGATCACACAGATTTATTGGACGCATTGTAATTTGGTGAGAAGAAAGACAGTAGAGTAGATATATTCACAACCCTCAACAAGTTTCAGAATCTTCTTAATCCATTTGCCCAAGAGCAAGTTCCAAAGCTTCTGGAACATGTGAAGACCGAAAAAGACCTCTGGTACACCCTTCGTCTCGTCATGCCGATTCTCCGTCGTTTCTGGGATAATTGGGACACGGCGAAGCAGATGAGATCACTTCGGGAACGATTCGGTCCCCTGTTCATCGTAAAACTCATCATTGAAAAGTTGGGAGCGATGGCTGAAGAGGGCGTCGCATTTGAGCGCGAACAAGCGTTCTGTGATCTATTTTACAATTGTAAATATGTGTTTGCTGGAGATTTCTTGAGAGATACAGCTATCACTGAGTTTGCGAAGCTGCCAGAAAGTATGCGGGAACGACTGAAATTCTATGTGTCACAATCGGAACCAGCACAACAGAATACGCCGGAGAGGGAGAAGTCACCGGAGAAATCGAAGGATGAGCATAAGGAGCAGGAGACGGCCGCTCAGCCATCCTCCACGCAACATAATCCACAAGATTCACAACCATCCACGTTATCAATGACACAACAACAACAACAACAACAACATCAGCAACACATCCTCCAGCAACAGCAACTACAACAACAGCAATTGCAACAACAACAACTACAACAACAACAGTTACAGCAGCAACAACAACAAGTTCATCACAACAATCCGCTATCCCAACTGATGCCTCCACCCCAACAACCCCTTCAACACCATCTTCATCATCCGCCACACCAAATGGATCATCATCAAGCGCCGCCCACTCCGGCGGCTCCACCCACTCCTCAACAACAACATCATCAGCAAATGGCGATGGGAATAGGAATGGGTGGCGGGATGACTCCACAGTATCCTGGCGCAGTCTTTCATCATCCACAGGGACTCGGTAGTCATCCGATGCAGCAGTATGGAATGCAGCATCACTTACAGCATCCACATCATCCACATCATCAGCAGATGCAAGGGCAAATGCATATGAATCCGATGGTAAGTTGAAGGGGTGGAGCCTTATTATCTCTCTATTTTCTCCAGATGCACGGAATGACGCCTCAACAGCAGTATGCCTATATGCAAATGCAACAACAACATTATATGCAGCAACAACAGCAACAACACCATCATCAACAACCACCTCATATGTAGAAAACTAACTTATTTACTAAATTTTTATCTGTAATTCTGAAAATCTCATCTGAAATTATTACGTGTGTAAATGCCTTACTATCTACTTTTCATGTGTTATAAATAGGCTTAAAATTGATTGATTATTTATCATTTTCTTAGAGGTCAAAAATCCTCATTCTATATATAGTTTTTCTTCCCTACCCAGATTTTCAGATTTAAAATCTACTTCTAGATATATCTATGTTCCGATGCCCTCAACAAGTGGAAAGGTGATCAGCTCGGATCTGTATGATTGTGATTGGTAGGTGTCCAAGACAGGTTCCGCCTCTGACATCAATTTTACAGGTATTGGGGAGATTTGGACTGGAAATGGGCGGAACGTCTACTCCTTTTGTGCCCCGTCGGGTATTTTTTGATACGAGACAGTCGGAGTGACACTCATTTGTTCACTGTCTCCTATCATTCTCAAGGTGAGAGTCATTTTCAGTAAATACCCTATACTCGTCCTTTTTCCAGACAAAGTCTATCATTCTCGCCTCTCGCTGGAAGACTCTCGACGGAATTTAGGCAGTCGACAGCCCTATGTGTCACGGGACTACCGCAATCTTGTGGAGATAATTGAGAGGAGTTTAGAGGTACGAGTAGGCGGAGCCTCCTGAAACTTACCTTTTTCTTTCCAGCAATCCCTGAACGGTCAACAAGAAATGCTGCACTATCGACGTGGCCACGAAGCGGAAGCCGCCCGTGTCAACTTGACACGCCCACTAACAAAACGTGAACTCCTCCCCTCACTACAGTATCTCTGTCGATACACTTTTCGCTCCGCCCCACAGAAAGCCACGCCCCCCATCGAAGCTCCGCCTACAATTTTGAAGTATCTGAACGATTCAAAATGGATTATACCGGATTTGAACAATTGTGAAAAGCAGTTGAGGTTGCGATTTGGAGGGGAATAATTTTATGATTTATTTTGAAATTGTATGTGCATTTTATCTGAAAACGGGTCTTCTCTATCCATAATAAATTTTTTATACTAAACTTTTTTTCTTTTTTTCTTTTTACTGAGAAAAAACAAACTTTGAACCCAGTTGTGAACCAGTTATAACATATTTTTCCAGTTTCAGATTTTTCAGACTTCAATATTTTTATTCTTTTTATTCAGATGTCCTCCACCATTTTCGCACTTTCCTCGGGCACCCTACCCAGTGCTATTGCAGTTTTTCGGGTTTCTGGTAGGCCACGCCCTCTTTCAGTCCTCTAAAGGTACTTTTAGGACCCCAAAGTCTTCCGGTACTTCGGCAGTTAAGTCGTAGGAAAATATGGACACCAAAAATGATGGAATACACAAAATTATATGATTCAGAGAGGAGGATTATCGATGAGGCGATGGCTGTGTATTTTCCGGGTACGGATGAGAAAAAGGGGCGGGGCTTAATCTGAAAATAGTTTTTTGATATACAGGCCCCAAAACGTTTACTGGTGAAGATACCGCCGAGTTTTTCCTCCATGGAAGTCAGGCGGTCGCCACTAAATTTGCCACGTGTCTATCTGAAATTGAGAATGTTCGAGAAGCGAAACGGGGAGAATTTACGAGACGGTAAGTTGGAAAGAAAATCAGAAATTTCATTAATCTTCAGAGCATTTCATAACGGAAAAATGAGCATTTCGAGTGTTCATGGACTCGATCGATTGATAAGGTCTCGAACGGAAAAGGAGAGACGGGCGGCTTTTGGACAAATGCGTGGAGGTGTTCGGGCGGTGGAAATACGGTATTAGCGGAATAGTGATCTACGACGCGCCCACTTTATTTTCGCAGTTTCTGTTGTGATGACAGTGTCTTCGCGGATAAAAAAAATGAAAATTTTTATAGTTAAGGTCCGGATGTTGGCGCCCAAATTATTATTTTCAATTATTTTTTACCTTTTTCGAGAAAAGTCTCTCAAATTCGCACACAATTTCATTGGGTTTCGGTAGAGCGCGGTTGTAAAACGCGTGCTGTGCTAATAACAAATTTGATCTTTTTCCATCTTTTTTTTCAAATTTTAACCGTGAAATCACTGCAACTCGGAAAGTGGATCACAAGGCGCTACTTTTATGATGAACGCTGAAAAATGTCGAAAAAAACTTTTATTTTGATAATTTTTTCAGCAAAAAATTGGTCCAAATCCTCTCAAAACTTTTCGTGATCATCGATTTCGGGGAGCACGTGGAACTGCAATTGGAGGAAGCGCAACGAGATGTTTCTGAGATTCTCCAAGAAATCAATCGAATGGTTGCGGCGTGGAATGGGGCGGAGCGTGCGCAACGTGGATTGAATATCGTGTTGTACGGGCGGCCGAATTCTGGAAAATCGAGTATTCTGAATCAATTGGCACATGATGACGTGGCGATTGTCAGCTCGATTCCAGGCACGACGAGGGATAGTTTAGTGGTGAGTGTGTCTTGAAAATTGGAGAAAAGTGGGCGGAGCCTCCTGTCTTCCAGACCTCTCTCCAAATCAACGGTGTCCTGTGCCGCCTAACCGACACCGCCGGAATCCGTCATCGCACCGATGACGTCATTGAAGCAGAAGGCATGCGACGTGCTCAACAACGTCTCGAATCCGCCGACATCATCATCGTCGTCGTCGATCCGGAATACACAAGTAATGACGTGGCAGCAATTCTGAAAGATGTGGAAGAGCTGAAAAGTGGCGAATCGAAAGTGTTCATTGTGAAAAACAAGACAGATCTGAAACTACCGTATCCCGAGATTGATTCTGTGAAGAAGTGTCACGTGGTTTCAACACATGCCACGTCATCGAATGGGTGTGAAGAATTGAGAAAGGAGTTGGGAAGACTGGTGGAGGAGTTGTGCCCGGAGGCCAATTTCTTGTTGGATGCTGAATTGTTGAGGTAAAAAAGAATAGAAGATGGAGAGGTGGACTTTCACCCTTTCTAATCAGTGAGCTCTGAAATAAGGAGAGTCTTAAACGAGAATCAATCGATTTCACGGAGGACAGTCATATTTTTTTAAATTTTAGATTATGATACTTCAGACAGTTTTGAGAAACTTTCATCATTAGAGCAAATTCTAAAAATTGTTGGCTCAGAATGAGCCTAGGTGGAAGAGTTTTGCCATTTGAATCTAAAAAAAACTGCAGAAGTTTGTTGAATAAAGCGAGGATAGGAGGAAATGAGAAATGTTTTTTTTTTCGAAAATATTTTTTTCTCGTACTGAGAAAAAAAAGTTGGGCCTAGGATTTTCAAAAAAAAAATCGCGGGTTGAAACGCAAGTATGAAAGGGTGTTGTGGGCGGAGCTTAAACTACAAGGGAGAAAATTCCAGTTTATTTATTAACGAGAAAAATTGAATTTCGAGAATTTTAAACCTCCGCCCATAACTCCCTGATTTTTTTTATATCTCTGTCAAAAATTCTTTTTTCACAGTACAGGTCACTGAATAACCGGACTCGTAAAAACACTACCATATTTCCCCTCACTACTCGGATTCATAATTTCCATTCTTGTGTCATAATCCTCATCTTCATTACCCTAAAAATATGACCCTCTACCCCCCCTTATCCCTAATTAATGATTCTCTCAGAAATCGTAGTATAACAAGAAAATTGGGCGTCATGTAAAGAGAGAAAGAAATCGGATACATTTCTTTGCTCATTTGACCCCTCCTCCTTCTCTCCATGTATTCCCCCCATCGCCTTCTTCATTCCCCGTCTTAAACTTCTTCTCATTTTGCAGAAAATGCTCAGATGAGTTGACATGCTCAATGTTATGTCAAGATGCTGCCATCATGTGCTCCCACATTGAAACTGCTTTGGAATCGATCGGAGAGTTAACCGAGGGAATTGTTACCGAAAATGTGTTGGATGGCATTTTTAGCAAATTTTGTATTGGAAAATAGTTGTTTGTTGGTTGAATTTAATGAAATTTGTTGACTACAAACTACAAAACAGAACTGAAACGGAGCAATGGGAGAAGGAGCAATGCCTTGAACCTATGAAAAAGGAGTGATGGGCGTGGCCTATCGAAGGTTTGGTATACTGTCAAAAAGTTGTGAAAATTGAAAGTAAGTTCAACTGGTAAAACACAAGACTTTAAAAGTCAAAACTAAGAAATAAGTGGGCGTGGCTTAAGTTAAAAGGCACAAACTACATAATAACTTTATCTATGCGCTATAATATCGAAAAATAAGTGGTGGCCTAAAAATCCGAAATTCGAAAAACTAGTCCCCGTTCCAAATTTCGTTGTTTTTGCTGTTTTTCGGCGATTTTTTACTACTTCCAAATCTGTTAGCTCGAAATATTTCGAAATTCCCTCTTTCTTTCATTCAGAGTTGCACATGAATCCAAATAAGATTCATATTCAATCTCCATAAGAGAAATCCCATTAATCTCCACATAAAAATATAATAATTTTCCACTTTCCCGTCGGAAAGTTTCACATGAACCAACAAAAAAAGAAAGAACACATTACAAAAGCCCATAAACCGAAAGAGCCAATTGGTTAGTGCCGTTTAGTGACTACAGACTACGAAAACAGAAAATGTATAAAAATAAAATGGAAACTGTAGATGTGCACTTTGCTGTGAGAGCATTGGAAGAAAAAAAAAGAAGAAAGTTGTATACTTTTAATATTTCTGAATGATGACTCATATCACAACACCAATCTTTTTCTCAGCATGGGAATGAAATCTGGAACGACACACAGACACACAGACAGAGACACTCGTGAGAGTACTTGGAAATGGATATACATATAGCTCATTAATAATGAATGAATGAGTTGAGTTTTCTCAGGGTGAAGTGGGACTGAGCTGGAAGACACACGGACACAAAGATGTACAGACAGACGGTTCTTTTGATTTTTGGAAGCAAAGTTTAGACTTTCGAGCACTCATGGATGTACAGACATACATACAGACGGTAGTGCTAATGGAGACAGACCGATTCAAAACCACTCAAGCTGATACCGCCCGTATTAGAACTTCTAAACTAATATTTTGAAATTTTGGGAATTCATTTTTTCAATACTGCCTGCAGGCTTTTTTAGGCTGACTGATATCAGGGAGTCAGTCTGGAGATATGAGACGTGACATATATCATTAGAAAGCTCATATAACGGTGATTCCAAATATGTATTCAGTTTTTGCCCTCGAGGTCTGGTATTTTCGAAAAACGAGGCCAAAGTTTAGACCGCAGACAAGTCATTACACTACCCAAACTTTGACCTTGTTTTTCTCGAATACCAGGCATCGAAGGCAAAAACTGAATATACATTTGGAATCAGCGTTTTCTCAGCTTTCCAATGGTATATGTGACGTCCATTATCTCCAAACTGTCTCCATGATCTTGTCTAGTGAGCCGAATTTCTTGAAAATTGCATACTGTAGGTCCCGCCCACCAGCAATCTTATCCACTTTCAATTGCAACATACCGTACTTTCTTCGATCGCTAACTTCTGTTCATTTTTTTCCGAAAAACACTTGGCTTTTCCAGAAGATGTTCCCCTTCCCAACATCTTCAGATGCTTTATGTACAACACACATACAAACACAAATATCTCTATACATTGTCGTTTTCTTTTTGTTTTACAGAACGTCTTCTTTTCCTCAAACAGACACACAAACACATTGCTCCTCCTATTATCGGGGCCCGCTGCCGAATGTATGTATTTATTTAACTAACACCCCGAAAAAAAACAACACTCAAGCTCCGTCTTCTTCTTCTTTCTTTTTGGTTTTTTCTTCTTCTTCTCCGTCCCTGAAGACGTGGAGGACAAGGGAGAGAGAAATCTAGGGATAGAGAGACGCAGAGAGATCGAGAAAAAGAGAAAGTGTCGAGTCTCTGGACGTCTTTTCATCCATCCATCCCCTTTCTCTCTTTTTCTCTCCTCCCCAGAGCTCCCCGCACACACATACTTCTTCTTCTTCTTTTCCTTCTCAGCACCCATCTCACCAACACTCTCCATCTCTCTCCATTCCTCCTCACAGAGAGAGAGGAGCCACCCTCCCGCCAGAATCGATGAGGCGTCCGACGACGACGACGTCTTCGTCGATGTCGTCCTCACGGATTCTGGAACACACCACGATTACGTCGTCAAAAATTATTTCGAGACGAGGGAGGAGTAGAACACGGTTTTTCAATTATGATTCCTCCTTCCTTATCCTACTACTATTATTATCCCTCATCCCATCCACTGACGCCAAAACGACGGTGACGGAAGGCGGTCAACCGCTGACCGAGCTTCTCAGCTCTCTCGATCAACCATATCCATGTGGACATGTCGTCGAAGCGGAACACTTTCTATCAACCGCAGTTGCCTTGAAGTTTCCGAGACTTATCCAGTTGGCACACTTCTTTGCCAATCACTCAAAGAATTTCGATCCTTCATTGTTGGATAAGTCCTCCTTCTTACCGTTTCCACCGTTTGAAGTCTCTTTTGCGAGAAGGACACATTTCTATGGATTGCAGTTGAATTGCACTGGTAATAATCATCGGTGAGTTGGCGTTTTTTTTTAAGTTTGAAAAAATGTTGATAAATGCGCCAAAGGTGCTATCTCTCGTCCTACCGTAACCCCCAACTGTAAACACAACATACACTCTCTTTATTTAGATTTCAGCCAATTAAGACATAATCGTTCTACCATCGATATCTTATGACATTTTAATACTAGCTAATTTTTGTCTACAGTACCCACCCCCTGCACATCTAGTGGAATTCTTAACATATAGCAATACGAAGTAAACGGAAGCGAAACTAATCTTTTATCTCATTGGCGAGATTTATGTAGGCGGACGGATTAAAGGGATAACGATGTGGGAGATGTGGCTGACTAGTTTAGGACGTCTTCAGGAAAGAAATTTCAACAAAATTAAAAATTTCTAAATGAGATAAGAATGTTCTTTTTTTTCAGATGGCTGCCACGTCTTGTTTTCGTCTCGCACGATCCGATCAACTCGAATCGAAAAGCGTATTTAACGCTGCAATTGGATCAATTCGATGTGGATATGTGCTCTGCCGTGAATTGTCATACGAAGGTTGGTAGCTCTTTGAAAAATTAGACATGTCGGACATATTCAAACAGTTAAGAAAAAACAACTGGTTGGAATATGTCACTTACTAATAATTGGTCATTATATTAGGTTCTTTCATACCCCGAACGCTTAGAAAAAAACACATCCACGTCATTTTTTTTTTGTTTTTGCAAAAATTCCCTCTGCTGTATAAAATTTTTGTCCCTCGCGAGGGTGTACACCTGCACTCTCTGGTTCGATTCCAGGTGCCGCCCAACTTTTTTGTTTTGTTTTTTTTGGTTTTTCCTCAAAGCCTGTCAACTTTTTTTGCTTCGAATCGGGGTCTAACCCGAGTCCCCGGAGACCATCTCCAGAGATTGACACTTTGACGAGAAGCGTTTTCTGAATTTCCCAAAAAAAAACCCCATTTTTAGTAAAACGAGGGTTCCGATTTATTTATTTTTTGATTGGCTCTGATCTAGTGACATAACAGATATTGGAGGGGGGACAACTAATTTACACTCGATTGATATTACACTGTGGGGGACACCAGGAGAGCTCACTCACTTGGTTGACAAAATGTTTTCGGTTTGTGTTTGTTGATATCATGTCAGATGTGAGATGAGAATCGGGTCAACATGACGAGCGGGGTAAGACACGTGGAATTCATTTGGATGCTGGAAAAATCGGGAAAACGAAGACAAGGGTTGGAGAATCTTGAGAGGTTGGCTTGAGAGGTTGAAAAACCAAAAAAAGGTTAATTTACTGTTAGTGCAGCCAAGTTAAGCCTAAACCCGTCTAAATCAAGCCTAACATTTGCGCGACGCAAATGCGCTCCATCGAAATTGAAAGCTTCATGCGGAATGCGGAGGGATTTTAGTGGGGCGCAGTTGTAAACACCGTGCAGCGCTTATAACTATCACCCAGTTTTTGAAATCGATTCAAAATGTTATTAGCTCGGCACAGTTCTTACAACTGCGCTCCACCGATGTGCCCTTGTCTCTTAACAATGTCTCTTTTTCTCTGAGTCTCTCAATTTTGCACACAATTTTCTTCGGTTTCGGTAGAGCGCGGTTGTAAGAAGCGTGCCGTGCTATAATAATCTGCTCTAAACTTTCGAATTAGATTAGATGCTTAAAGTACAACTAATCTAATTCAGATTTCACATGAAGCTTTTAGCAGAGAAAATATAGCTCCGAATTACAACAAATTTTAGAAAAAATCAGAAAGATTACATTTTCGAACAAAACTATTCCGTTTTTGGAAATTGTTCTAAATTCCAACGTACACAGTTCATAGTCATCTTCAATAGGATTCTCGGCTCTCAATTTTGATGTTTTATAGCTACGCTCCACCAGGACCCTTGAAAAATATATCTTTTTCTCTGAGTGTCTCGACGTCGGACACCATTTTTTCCGGTTTCGGTAGAGCGCGGTTGTAAGAATCAAGCCGTGTTTACATCTCAAGACAGGTCCGAAGTCTGGGCCCGCACCGAATTAGGATATCTTCAACCGAAATATTGTGTGATGACGTGGATTCTTTGCTCATTTTCATCATCATCCTCTTCTTCATCATCATTCCCCCTCTTTCTTTCTCTTTCAAACGGCGCCTGAGCCTAAAAACGGATAATGTGATGCTGCTTCTCTCTCTCTCTCTCTCTCCTTCTTCTTCTTCCGAAACCCCGGGGCCCCCTCTGTCCGCGTACGCCGCGCACGCAGTCTTCTATTGCAGAGAGGAGCAAAAAAGAAGAAGAAGAAGGGGAATGCGATTTTACGACAACGACGAGATTTTCTTCTTCTTCTTCTTTTCCCCCATCATTTTTTCCCCCCTCCTCCTCCACCGCGTCCTTTTCTAGGCATACACACAGGCTTTGTGAGCTCAACCAAAATGGGGCGGAGCTTCGTGGAGAGAGAGAGAGAGAGACACACGCTTCAATGGTCCCTCCCTTCCAGAAGGTCCCTTCTCAGTCCTCCACCGAAAAAAAAGTGAAGAGGAGGGAAAATATGACTTTTTGAGATAAGAAGAAGAAGAAGCAGGGGAGGAGGGAAGGGGGAGTGGTGTTCGGTGGTGGGGCAGTTTTTGGGGTTGAGAGAGAATGAGCGGTGGAGCGAAGTTGCATGGTTGAGAACTTTTGGTGCAGAGTCTCAATCAGAAATTAAGAGGATTTTGAAGACCGCAAGATTGTAAGGGGTGGCAGCATGAAGATTCTGAAACGAGAAGAACAATAGAACACAGAACAGTTGTTCAGAAGGCCACTGTAGATCTGGCCACTGTATTTTGCTAGTCTTATTGTAATGGTTATAGTTCTAACAACCGGCCAGACAAAAACGAGGAAACTAGAGAGCAGAGATATTTCGGGAACTATTTCCGAGCGAGTACTATGTTAAATTAGAGCAAAACTTTGAGAGTTCATAACTCGGCTGAAAGGGTCGGGCACATTTCAAAAATTTCAGAAATGTCTTTTCAGATTATTCTTAACCTATCCTAAAAGTTTCAGCCAGAAAAGCACTCCCATGGTCTTGTGGTTCCCTTGTAAAAACTTTGACTGTTTTCAGTTGGATGCATCCGAATTTGAGAGTGTGTCATGGTAATTCTCATTGTCACAACTAGTAAATTTTTAAAGGATCATACAGATCAGAAGTAGACCTTTATTTTTCTAGTTGACAACTTTTTTGTACGGACACTCCCTAAAGAGTTATGGTCATTTTAAGCCGACAGCTCGAAAATCTCACATTGGTCGATTTGAGGAAGAAATTACTTTGTCGAAACGTAACTTGCTAAAGAGGGCTCGCACAAAAAAGTGTCAACTACAAAAACGGAGATCTACATTTGATCTGTACGATTCATTAAAAATTAACTTCGTGAAACAACCTCTATAACGATGACACACTCTCATTTTTGTTCATTGAACATCCATACTTTTTATACAAATTTGCTGAGTATCGACTCAAACACGAAACTTCATAATTCGAGCAGTCCTCGTTTACAAACAAGAAACCATCTTGATTCTTGAATTAATTAAATTTGGAAGGTTACTGTAGGATACTGTTTTGATCATGAGAAATCCAGTTCTGGAACAAAAAAAATCCAATTTTGTCTTACTGTAGTTAGTGTACGGCAAGTCCCAGATATGTGGAGTCTGGTGAACCTGTTTTTCTATAACGGAAAAGATTGTTTCAGAATCTAAAAACATCAGAAAAACATTTCTTTATTTCAGTGCACATGGACAGTTCACGGCGGTCTCCGAGTGTCAGCCAAATCGTGTTGCGACAATGAAGACGTCGTCTTGTGTCGGACAGATGCGGAGAGAGGTCTGTTTATAAGTACGTTTTTGGAATGGCCTACTAATTATATTTTTTTGGTTTTTTAAATAATTAATTTGCTTAGATAATGCAGTGAGCACTTAAAAACTCATATTATTATTTTTCTATTATATTTTTGTTTCTAGACTACACTACTAACCAAGTTGTATTGTTCAAATGTTTGTTTTTCTATTATATTTTTGTTTCTAGACTACACTATTAACCAAGTTGTATTGTTCAAATGTTTGCTGTTTTCTATTTTTTATGAGAAACTCCGCCCACTTCAAGACATTGAAGCTAAGGGGCGGAGCTTCCTAGTAGTGTTCGAAAAAGTGTTTCGTTATTTGAAAATGAGCGAAATTCCAGGCCGCCACATGCTCTTGGCCTTCAACTCGATATGTGCAATCATCTGTATCGGATTGATTCCAATCGTTTGTTATCAGAGGAAACGGCAACATGAGGTGAGTGTTCATGGATTGTGATAACGGTTTTTATTTTTAATTTCATTCTGTAATCCGATAGGGTCACTAGGTACAAAACAGCGTAACTCGATTAAAACTGAGTTTTATGAGCTGAAAAATATACCAAAATGTAGATCTGGACGAGGTCTGTATCTATGAACTAAAAGGGGCCGGATGGCTAGTGCCAAAAAACGAGAGAATGGTCAGAAAACCATTGTAACCCGGCGCGTGGTAGGTCATAGACATAGAACTCGCCGAGATCTACATTTTAGTATATTTTTCAGCCCATGACATTGCGTTTTAAGCGAGCCGAGACGGTTTGCAAGTATGATTTTAAGTACTTTTTGTACTGAAAAACGCATTTTTTGTTTTCGACTTGAAAAGCTGAAAATTTGCCCTAAAGTTGATTTTTAGGGTGTAAAGTTTCTCGTTTTAAAGACTTATTTTCGTAGTAGACGTTTTAATTTGAAGCTTTAAAAAAATTGTTACCCGCAGTTCAGTTATCAAAGTTTTATGCTAATGTTCATACTGTATTTTTTGGTTTGTAGTTTACAAATGTTCTATTATCGGATCACGAACATTTGCCGTGGGTGTTAAAGGCGCATGGAATTTGTTCGAATGGGTCTCGCAGTTCGTGCGTCCAACTATGAGACCCATCCGAGCAAATTCCATGCGCTTTTAACCAACAGTGACTGGGTTACTGTAGATATTCAAGTATACCTCTTCTCGAGGAGACTTTTGAGAAGATGCATTATATAATTTAGTGAACCTTGGATTTCCGAAAACAGTTCCGATTTAAGCCCGTCATGTGACAAGTCTACTTGTCAAAGCCCGGTCAAAAAAGTCAAATTTTCGGCTATCATTCAGAATTAGAAGAAATTCTGAAAGATCGTTCCCATTTTCGATGAAAAAAATCTTAATTGTTCGGTATTTGTCTTCCCCCTTTGTAGTTTGTAGTCTAAGACCCTTGTAACACCAAAATCTCACCAAACCACCTAATTTCAGTCGTTTCAGGCTCGTGGCTGGGCTCTAATGGAGCTGTTTCTCATCGGTGCCTCCATCCTCTACTCGGTCCTATTTCTCGATTTCGTTGCACCGCCCGAGTACGGTTGTTGCGTGGCAGTGTGGCTTCGTCAAATCGGATTCTCGATATTTTATGGATCAATTGTGCTCAAAATTTATAGGTGAGAGAAAAAGGGAAACATTCAAAACTATGAAACTTTCTTTTCCAGGAATCTCCAAGAGTACCGAGTACGAAAAGCGCAACACGTGTCAGTTCGAGAGCAAGACATGCTGAAATATCTGGCTGCCATGTTAGCCTTGACTATAACTGGTCTCATGGCTTGGACTGTCGGCTCGTGGGGTGACACAGCGTTGTGGAGAACCGCGTGGCCGCAATGTTTGATGCAAGGATGGCATGTGATATGGCATGGATACGAGTTGCTTTTCCTGCTCTATGCAGTTAGATTATGCTATAAGGCGAGAAACAGTGACTGGTTGGAACGGTGGCAGTTCACGGTGGCGGTGTGTTTAGAGGCAGTCATCACATTGATGGCTAACTTGATTAGGTGAGTTCTGAAAATCTGGAAAAAAAATTGAAATTCTACTTTGTAGGTATTCTATTCGAAATTCTGGACGGGCGGACACATTATTTATTGTCTCTTTTGTTCATCTTCAATTAACGGTTTCGGTGAATATTGTTATCATTGTGGCTCCTAAATTTTATTTGGTATGTTACGAAAATCTGAAATTCCCTTTCGAAACATTTATTTTCAGTCAAATGGTGAACCGAGTCGACGATCGATGACACTAGGTGGCCACTCGGGACGTGCTCATCCGTCGTTGGCGAAACTTCGTGATAATATTCTAAACGGAACAATCGACTTTGCGGAAGTTCCCATCGTTGACATGAATCCTGAAGATATTCGGGTAAGTAGTAGCAGTTGTAGTCGGAAGTGACTCTTTTCCTGTTTTCTTTTCTCTAATCTTCTTTGTTTTCCAGGCAGAGCTAAAGCGTGTCTACACGCAACTACGCATGTACAAATTGAAGAATTTGTATCAAGACAATCCACACATTTCGAAAAAGCGAGGAGGGAAAAAGTGGAGCGATAAGAACACGAAGGCGGCACGTCGGATTTCGATACCGTCGTGTTCGCCACAAACAAAACGGATAGAGGAGGACGAGAAGAGTGATCTGACAGTGGAGTCGTCGCCACACAACATCTATTTAAGCAATTTCAAAGGAGTAAATGTGAATAACATTGAGCAACACAATTCAGTTCGGGTCTAGAAGCTCACTTATATTTGCGCACTTTTCATTGTTGTTTTTCTGTTGATAATTCATCCGATGATATAAATATATATTAATTTATAATCAAAATTCATTTATCGATTCAACTTTCATCTCGTGCGATACAGGAATTTAGATTTCAATTTCAACAAAAAGGTTTATCATTTCAAAGAGCAAACAACTTATGGACGTGGTCCTGGGGCTCCTGGACGAGCAGCAGCAGTACGCTGTCCGAAACGTGGTGGTGGGTTGCGGTCTCTTCTGGCCTCACGGGATCTGTTTCTGACGACCTTGCTGTGGATGGCGCAGGCGATGCAGTAGTGAAGCTTGTGGTAGAGCTTTGGAAGAGCGTATGCTGAAAATTGTCACGTTTCAGAAAATAGTTTAGCGGAACTCCATTTTAGCCAAATGAAGAAATGGTTTTTGTTTTCTAATCGAGATTAGTTCGAGATTTAAATGAAAAAGACAAGACAACAATTACTGCGATAAATTCGAAATACCAAAGTAGGCTCTTCATTTAATATTCCAAAATGTGACTCACCGGTGTATGCGGAAGCATCTCCGATATCTCTGACAGCAGCAGCCTCAACGATGTTTCGGACCACGAACTTCTTGATGGCCTTGTCCTTTGGACAGCAACGTCCGCAGTTGGTGCAGCGGATGAACGCGACGTGTCCGCGGTTCTTCTTGTTTCTTCCGTGGTTACGTCTCTTGAACGTCATTGTACCCTGAAAAACACTGAATTACAGAAATGTCGGCCAAAATGCAACGAAAAACGAAGAACGAGAGAAAAAAACAATTTTGAAACAAAGTTGAACACTTCTTTGACTGAAAATTAATTTTTCTGCAGTCAAAATCCTGTAAAACATAGAAAACCTGATTCAGCACAGCCTAGTTTATTTATTCAGTTGAAATAATTTAATTTTTCAACAAAAATTCATGAAAAAATCGAAAAATTCGTTTAGGCCAGAAGAAAAGAGTACTAAAAACCAGGGAAATGCGTTGAAACGCTCGATGGTAGCGACAACCTGCACATCTAACTCGTTGCGCCTTTAAACTCGGCCATGGCCGCCGGCCACGCGTTTTCTAGGCCATAATGGAAAACGTGGATTTTTCGAGGGAAATTCGGCTGAAAATGTCCATTTTTATAAGGAAAGTGAGAAAAATTGTTGGAAGATTTATAGTATATAAATGAATACTTAAAAAAAATACACCGAAAAACACATAAACACTTGGAAATAGGTAATTTTTGCTGTTTTACTGCACAAAAACTTCAAATTCCGAAACTTTCTGTGAATTTACCAACTCTCTGGTCATTCATTTACTAATATATGTGATTTTGAGTGATTTAGCGTTGTTGCATTTGGTTCGAAGCACTTAATAACTCCCTTCCCTACGGTTGCTATGGAAACCGAGCCTCGCATGTCCACTTATCGATTCTTCCACAGAATTTCTCATTTACAATTCTTCAAACCTAAAATGCTCACCAGAACCGATACTCTGACTAAATATTTCCAATGTATGATGGGTCATTTTGCGATGTCGACAATTGTGATTTTCGATCAGGTAACGTGGAATTCTTTTCCCAGATTTCTGGATAAACGTTTTCAGACGCCTTACCTTGAAGCTTCGACAGTTGGTGGTGTTCCAGTTACAGAAGAGTCTCGAATCGGTTTTACCGTATGTCTGGTGCTCACCAAAGTGGCAATTATTCTCGAATTCGTTTCAATCGCTCTGGGTCTACCGTCCATTCCTCGCTCCGCTTTCGCGACGACTTCCCACACCGTTGCCACGTGTCTCTTTCTTTTATTCATTTATGATTCTCATCCACCATTTCACTTCTGGATTCTATTTGTGATCTTCTCGCTCCCTTCCTGTATTCTCGCTATAATTTCTTTGTTCAGAAAGGCGTCTGGACGTTGAAAACAGGAATAAATTGATTCATTTTCCGCCAATAAAACGCGATTCACGATTGGTGTGGGGGAGGAAAACTGTATATTATAAACGTTTTGAGTAGAATATTTGATGTGGATATATTTAGAGGAGAGTGTAGGAAAATGTGGGGTGGGGACGAGACCATAGGAAGCAGGAACTAAAGTTGAGGGGAAAAAAGTAAACTTTGGACAAAGAAAAACGGGAAGACTAATAAAACTCAATATAGATCACAGACCTTCTTTTTAGAAATTCTAATTATGTGAGCTTATTTGAGAGAGCCGGGAAAAACAAAAAAGGGTGAAACACTGAAAAATCAAGTCAATAATTCAAAAGAAAGGCAAAAAAACGGTTTGATGAAAAGGAAATAGTAGAATCCGAGGGAGGCGGAAAGGGGACAAGTTTGAAATCCTAAATATAGTGAAGAAAAGAGGGAATTGGTGAAGAAATGGTGAGAAAGAGAGCAAGAAAAAGTCGAATCAAGACTGCTGACATTGCACTCCTCCTGGTCCGTGAGCGTGTCCTCCGAATCCGCCGCCATGATGTCCTTCGAACTCTTCTCGTTCTCCGAAATTCCGACGAGAGGCTCGTGGATCCAACTCGGTCAACTCGACAACTTCGGCATCTTCGTCTATGATTTCTTCTCCTGAAAAATAAAGTTATTTTATCCGATAAAATATTTATCGCTGCATTTAGAACGAGACAGAAATCGTGTTGAATTCAAAAAAATCTGAAAGTTGAGAAATATTTGCTAAAAATATCCAGCTCAGAGATTTCAAATGACAGAGTTAAATTTTGAACTCTTTTTTCATTAAAAGTAACCATTTTGAGGCATTTTTAAAGTATAAACTTGAGAAACGTGGTAGATAGAAGTCGAAAATAACTAATTAATTTTTTAAAACAAAATTTCCTCGGAATCGGACTGATGATTCGAGTCACTATAAACCCAAGAAAATCGATCACATTACTGAATCAAGAGAGCTTCAACTCACTTTTTCCTGGCAACAAATCGGCCAACTTCTTCGCCGCATCCGGACTAATCTTATCAGGGAATTTGACATCAAACTGAACGAGAAGATCTCCTTTATCTGATGGTGCTCGTTTCATTGGCATTCCTTCGTTATGAATAACTTTAACATCAGCATGAGCGATAACCTCTCCAGGCAGAACACGATAGAAGATGTGACGCCCGTCGAGAGTGGTGATTGTTCGAACGAATCCACAGAGTGCTTCAGACAGGTCGATATTGTGTTGAACGATTAGATTGTCTCCTTTTCTGACGAATGTTCCGTGCTCAATCTCATCAAGTACAACTACAAAGTCTCCAGGTTTGTCAATACCGACAACTTCGTCTCCTTTTCCTTCGAACACAAACTTTTCCCCGTCACGCATTCCAGGTGTGATTCCAACCTCTATTATCTCGTCTTCTTTTACCTGCTTCTTTCCATTGCACTTTTTACAGCGATCTTTATGATCAATAGTCTCTCCTTCTCCGTTACAACTATCACAGTGTGATTGCATTTGTTGAACCATTGGACCCATTCTAATCATTCGGATCTTGATTCCACGTCCATTACAGTCAGCACAAGATTTCGCGGCTCCTTCTGCTCCTCCACGTCCGTTACACTGCTTGCAGGTGGCTGTTCTCGAGATTTTCAGTTTTTTTGTGCATCCTTTGTACAAAGCATCCAAAGAGACCCGTAAATTGTGAACCGTAGGCTTGACACGTCTTTCACCCCGTCTTGCACCACCACCACCGAAGAACATATCGAAGACATCGAATGGATTGTGGAAACCTTCTCCGCCACCACCACCGCCTTGAAGCGCTTCCTCTCCACCTTGATCGTAGATTTTACGCTTCTTTTCATCTGACAGTACTTCGTAGGCCTGCAAATAGTTGATTGAAAATTATATACTCGAGAAACTACCAACTCACCTGTGAGATTTGCTTGAATTGCTCGGCACCGTCCGGATTTTTGTCTGGATGGAATTTCAGCGCCATTTTTCGATAGGCCTTCTTCAGCTCGCTGTCGGACGCGTCTGGCTTCACACCAAGAACATCATAATATCCGGTTTCCTTCACCATTTTTAAAGATTACGGATCTGAAAATATTCGAAAGTTAAAAATCGATTTTTTAAGAGTATTTCAAAACGAAAATCAGCGTAATAAAGAAGAATGAATCAATTTGACCTTGCGTTATCGATTGTAACACAGAGAACCACTCAAAATTATGAGGAAACTGAGGAAAAAGGAGGGAAAATGGGCGAAAACGAGTGGTTTGCCGATGGATTTTTCTTGAATGTTCTAGACGTTTAGCAGTGGAGCGCGTTTGCCAACACACTCACGAGACATCGATTTTGCACTTTCAAAGCACTTTTCGAAGCAAAAAACATAGAATAAACACTAAATTTACAATGGAAAAACATAAAACTCCGAAAATAAATGAACAATTATCTAAATGAAACAAAATGTGTAAAAAACCTGCAATTGTTCTCCAAACGTAAATTCTTGAAGAAAAAAACATGAGCTTATGAGTCACCGGGACTGTGAATGTGGTTCCAATGCGAAAACTGACTGAGAAAATTTCCGGGATGATGCAGAACTCAATCTGAAACGAAAAAGTAGTGTTCCATCAAAATTTAAACTTCGCGCCATCGTGCCACGATTTTGGCCTAGAAACCGCCTGTGCGGCGCCAATTTATTTTCTCTTCCATTTAGAAAAATTGAATTTTTCCACAGTTTCAGACTTACTTTTCCTGTTTTCAGACAATGGAACTACATATTTGGCCATCAGATTTTGGTCTCCCAACGATTGATGTTTCCTCGCTTCAGTTTTTGGTGAGATTTACATAAAGCATTCGTCGATAACCTTAATTTTCCTCAGGCATGCTCAAAAATGTGCGCCAGCCCCGTAAGAGTCGTCCAATCCGCTCGCCCATGGAGGTCACCGAATGGAGAGCTCCCGATGGTTGCCCAAATCGATGGGAACGCGAAACCAGTGACAGATTTCGAGAAATTCGTGGATATTCTGAAAAAATGCGGACAAGACGTCGTGATTGACGCGGATTTGACAACCATTGAAAGAGCACAATTGGATGCGTTCTCCTGTTATTTGCATCATAATTTGTATCCAGCTGTTGTAAGAATTTCATAAAATTTCAAAAAAAATTCTTTCAAAAACTCTTATTTAGCTCCACACGTTTTGGGCGGACGATCTGAATTACAACACAGTGACGCAATACTGGTACGCCTCGCACCTCCACTTCCCATACAATCTGTACTATCTGGAGAAGCGAAAGAAGAAGGCGTTGAGAATGTTGGGCGGAAAAAATGATACAGAGATTCTGAAGGACGCCTTCATGGCGTTGAATACGTTGTCGACGAAGCTGGGCGATAACAAATTTTTCTGCGGAAACAAGCCGACATCGCTCGATGCGTTGGTATTCGGTTATTTGGCACCGCTTCTTCGTGTACCACTTCCCAATGATCGTCTTCAAGTACAGCTCTCTGCCTGTCCGAATTTGGTGAGTTTTATACTGGCGTGCCTTCAGCGCGTTTCTATAAAATCCTTTAAAGCTCATTTTCGCCATTATTTTTCGGATTTTTTCAGGTTCGCTTCGTCGAAACGGTCTCATCAATCTATCTCCCACTTAGTGAGGAAGAGCTGAAACGACAACAATCCAACCGGAAAATGTGGCAATCTCGAATCTCAAAAGCGAAAGCAGACAAAGAAGCGGCAAAAACGACAGAAGAGACATCAGAAGCGTTGGCAGACGAGCCACCAATGCGTGACGCCATCCTCTTCACTATCGGAGCTCTCGCCCTATCGCTGGTGTTCGCCATTCATACAGGATTGATTCAAGTGTCTGTGGAAGAGGAAATTGCAGAATGATATCTAATATTTTTTTTTTCGAATTTCTATTGAAAACCTTTCGACGAATCATCTATTCTGCTTGCCCTTCACTGCCTCTAGTCTCGATTCGACCCGTTCAAAATTGCATTTTTTTTGTTGTAAATTAAATTTACTAAATTTAGGGATGTAGTAGGAATTCGTTTAGAACAGACGACAATGAACGCTTTATTTCTTTATTTTTTTCATTTTATCGATTTTTAAAATGTGTTGTGCTGTGTTTGGTCCACTAATATCTTTGTGTTTTTTTTCTATTTTTTAACATTTTCATTGGAACTTTCAATCCGTTTCTTCAGAAAATCTCCCTTTTCCACCTAAAATGGACGCCGAACGTTGCGAATTTCTTGCTGGCAACACACCGATCGAAGTGGTTCCAGCGATAAGTGACGAAAAAGCGATTCATTTGATTTCCGGCGACATTGGACCATTCGAAGCGGGCGTTCCATGCCGTATTCCGATATGGACAGCGATTCTGATGAAACGAAAGCACCATTGCAAACTGATCGCACCGAAATGGATGGATGTCGACGAATTGAAGAAAATATTGGCGGCTGAGACGGAAAGTCACGGATTAGCTCAACTGCCGGTGGAGCATTTCTTCGAAATCTCACATATGTTAGTACGAGACGCCACTGATGACATATTTGAGGTGGAGGCTGTCAAATCTCTTGTACAGGATATTTATGATCGGAGAGACGCCAAATTACGCACTTCTGCTATCGCTTTCTTGTCACAGGTAGGATTTCAGACGAATTTTTGCGAAAAATCGGCTGAAAATCCCGTAAAATCGAGGGCTGGCGCATCATTGACGCGTTTTTAAATCAATGGAAAGCAAGCAAAAATATGCCGAGAACTTGAAAAATTCGTTCAAAATTCTGTGCTTGACGTGTAACTTTTACAAATTCCAGTTTATTGCAAAATCTTTCAAATTCACAGAAATCCATTTTTCGTTAGCTAAAAATGTTGAAATTTCAACTCTCTTATTTCTCTAAATTTCCGAAATCTCAACTTCTAGAACCAAACGTGCCACGCCCAACTGGACAACGTTCAACTAATCGAGACATCAGCTGCTCGTGCGACCCTCGAAGCATGCAAACAGATGGGAATTTTGGTCCGCAACAAACACGACTCCACACCGATCTAAACTTTGAATTTGATAATTTTTATTGATCCTCACTTTATTAATTTCGGGTCTTCTTCTGTTATTTCTCCCATTGATCACCATAAATTATACTCACGTTCCCTTTCCAACCCATCTCTCATCCCTAAAAGTGCACCTTTTTCAAGAATTCATACAACTTTCTTCCCAAATACCCCTCTCTTCTCACTTCATCATCGATGAATAACCATTCCTAAGTAGTCGTCAAGAGACAGAAGAAGACTCTTCTCAATGCATGAGAATCTGAAATGAAGGGGTGGGGATCCTCCCCTCCTCGGGAGGTCCCCCCTCACTTCAGCATACCAAACATGGCACCTTCTCCCCTCCTCTTACTTTTTCTAGTCTCTTTAAGTTGGGCACGCTACTGTGTCCACAATGAGAAGGTGAGTTTGTGTTGATGCTTAAAGTGTAGTTTGTAGTCTCTTATGTGCAACTAGAACTAGGAATTGCTTTGGTTGTAGCCTAGATACTACGAACTACTATAAGTTGACACAAATATCGCTTTGCCATCTTATTTTTTTTTTGGGAATATATTTCTTTTTTGGGGAGACTATGGATTTACAGAGTTGGTGTCAAGGACACAACATCTGGGGATGGTGTTTCCATAACAAGTCATCTGGAGTCTTCAACTGCGACGACGACGCCTTCTGTGTCTCACAGGAACAGTTGAAGAATAAAAAGTCGTCGGGGTGCTTCGCCCGGGACAACTCTTCAGTGTGTTGCTGTAATGATGCGGATGGGTGTAATTTGGGTTTTATCGGGGTACCGCCTAAATATGCACACGGACAACAGTGTGTGAACTCGATGGAAATACCCAATGAGGATATTAGATTGTTCCGACCGTGGTAGGTTAAAGTGCGAACCTAACAACTTGCGATGCAGCTCTTACAGACCTACAGATATTCCGCTAGGTTGCCTTATAACTCTAACTTCGAGCCTTAGACACAGCGCTCTGCACTTTCCCATTTTTTCAAATTACAGGTTGTCGTCTAGAGCAAAATGATACCTTCGTTTCCTTACATTAGTTGACATTTTCCTTGTATCTCTTCTAGCTTTGGAGATATGAGCCCTGTGAAATGGTGCATCCTAACCTCCCAGATTGTGGTATTGCTCAGAAGACCGGCTGGATCTCAAAATCTTGAAGTTGTAGGGAAAAGTTTTAAATTAACAAAACGAAGATCTCGTTGTAATCTACCTAACAATATAAATTTTGAAACGAATGATTTATCTGTCAACATCATGAGATGCTCTCAAAGTGTCTCAATGTCTAATTGCTGTCTAATTGTTATGAATTTTATAGTTTTCAAGTAGATCCTTATTATTTTCAGCGACGATCCCTACTGCTACTCTCTCCTCACCGCCGAAGAAGACGGTGGTCCGACTACAGTAACCCGTGGATGTCATTCTCGCAAGATGGTTATGCATTTCATGTCAAAGAACGAGGATGACAAATTTCAAAACAACACAAAATGGCAGGAAACGAAGAGAATAGCGGAAATGCCGAGCTGCTCGGAGATATTGATGGATCAGGGAAAGATGAATGGAACGAGAAGTTTGTGTATCGACTTTTTGTTTGATCAGGTAAGGACTCAGTAAAGGGATGGGAAATGGAGTTTCATTTTTAGAACAGTAGAATTTCCCAAATTTCAAGGTGGCTCCTTTTTTCAATCGCCAATATCTCAAAAACCAAAAAAGCTGTCAAAAAGTAGTCTGGTACAAAAATGAAGTACCACCTTTACTCTACTTAACAAGCCTACATTTTGAAACAATTCATTAACCCATGATACCATAACGATCCCTATATTTCAGGAACCCGAAGACGGCGAGGAGGTAGACGAGCCTATCAAAATGAAGGGACGTCTCTGCTGTTGTGATGGAACTAGTAAATGTAATGAACAAGCAATGTGGGCAGACGAAGGAATCACTTTGACTGAACTATTGGAAGAAATCGAAAAAAGAAAAGTGACTGTCGATGGGTCCGTTACTGTTTCCTCTCTAACCTCTGCTGCTTTAACTCTAGTTTTTGCTACTTTTTTTGCTATTTAGACTCCGCCCATTCATTTTTGCTTTTTTTAGATACTTCTTATTATAAATTAAAAAATCAAGTTTTTATAATAAAAAAATACAAATATTATTAAAAATACATCTTCTGCCACGTGTAGATACAGCAGACTGGGACACCCAATGTCTCTTTCAGTAAGTTTCTGAAATTATTGATTCAAATCAAAACAGTGTGTAGTTTGTAGTTAAGGGGAATGAAAAGAATGGGGCGGGGCAAGAAATAACCGTATCCAAAGGAGCAACAATCGATTAGAATAGAAAACAATTAGAAATGTAACGGGGATTTGTTTGGTTTGTTGGTTAGAGTCATTAGAACCAGAAGCAGATTCAGAGCAAATCTCATGCGAGTAATCGGAGCACACCAACAGCAGATATGAGAGCACACAGCCATGTCGCAGAATCAGCAGATGACGTGCCTGTTACGGTGGATTCATCTGATGGTGGAAGAGAGGGAGACATCGGAGGCCAACAGTCATCCCCACACTTCTCTTGCAGGGAACGCGTTTGTTTCGCCGAGTACGTCATTTTTAGCTGGAAAGAGTTGGGGTGACCTGCGAACAGTTTCTTTCAAGCTACCTGTTCCTCTGGATCGTAGTAGTCTACTAGTCGGAAGTTAGCTGGTTTCTGGTCGGCTACCTGGTAGCTGACATCGGAGTACAAGGAGAGACACACTGGTTTTCCGCCCAACTGGAACAAGTGGAATGAGAGAGACTTCTCGGACTTTGATGTTTTGGATATATAGTTCTCTAGTTTTTAAAGTTGAGACAATTGCAGTTTTGGAAATATTGAAAATGTCATAAACCATCTGGTATTTGAGAAAAAAACTCCATGATCTTTTCTAGTGAATTCGACCATAGTTTGGCAATTTTTTATAAAACTCGAAGCGCTCGTAAATGACCCAGATCAATAATATACCTTTGTTTTAAATTCTACAACATACCGGATTAAAATACACATTCATCTTTGTGTCCTCCTTCTCCATTTCCACTCTCTGCAAATCCTCGATACCCGTCAATGTGTGTACCTGCTCCGCATCGAAACGATATCCACTCAATGCGTCGATTTCAGCGAGAGCCATGTTGGACTTTCCAGGACGAGTGTAGCTGAAAATGGGATAGTTAGTTAAAACATACAAAAGGTTCAATAAACTCACTTGCAACACAAATCCAACTGCAACCTGTTTCCTGCTCTCATCTCCTTGATCTCTTGGGAACAGAAGAATGGAGCGTCATCGTTCAACGAGTCTCTATAGTATGAATATGACAGCTGTGCAAATACCACTCCACTTCCGTTTGCTTGAATCGTAACACCATCATTGAATGAGCTCAGCTGATACGATTGGAGGACGATTGCATTTCGAGGATTGACTTCGAAAGAGTGGGAATGTTTTCCGTTTTGGATGGTTAGTTGACTGGCATGTTTGTCGAAATAAGTGACTGCAGCATAAGAAGACAGTGCTTGAAGAGCCATTACTGTATCCTGAGTAGATGTGAATCCTCCTAGTTCATTTCGTTGTGAGACCAACCAACGGATGATAGATAGAGCTTCGGAGGTCTGGTTTTGAGCGAGGTAGGATAGAACAGCGTAGGATGTGGTCTCAATGTCGACTGGTCGAGCCTATAAATAATCGGGAATGGACTCAAAAGAGAATAAATTGTTACCTGGAACAAGTAAGCTGTCGACTCCTTCGGTTTCTCCGTTTTCTTCTGTGCACTTGCAAACTTCACATCTCCAGATTTCTCCACAATCTTATGTTTTTTCAACATCTCGAACGCCTTCCCAGCCTGCTTACTCTTTGCCAACTGCAATGCATAAGCCACAACCGACATGGTATAGGCGTTTCCAGATATCTCATCCAAATGCTTCTCTAAGTACGCAACCGCTTTTCCATTCTCCATTCCGTTTTCCAAAATTGAGATGAGCACAAATGCAGTGAGAGCGACACCTCCATCCTGTGCACCTCCTTGCATATCTTTGTGATGGATCTCTCCTCTCTCGGCGAATGCTCCTGATTCCATTTGTTGCGAGTTCAAGAATGCGACAGCTCTGGAGATGACATTAGGATCTACGAAGGCGTATTGTTTAGCGTGATGGAAGGAGCGGACGACGAAAGCGGTGAGCCATGTGGATCCGGCTTTGTCACTGTCACCGAAAGCGGAGAAGGAGTTGTCGGCACGTCTGAAATTGGTAAGTTCTATGACTTTGATTACATTATGGTATCTCACTTATATGTTAATTCCCTTTGAATTCCCTGCTCAATATATTTCAAAGCTTTTGCCTCCAACTGACTTTCGTTTCTATTTGTAGCTCTCAGGTACTTGACGACCAAGATATTCGGAACCAAGTTCAACATATTTTGCTCTCCGCATCCATACGGCATTTGCACAAGTTTGTGAGCGTTATTGAGCACTGGACCCATCATATCTCCGATCACATCGATTCTAGCCTTCTGCGATCCGTCGACTAAATCACTTGGCCAGATTAAATCAATCGATTTGGAGAAGTCCGATGAGTTATTGTTCATATCGATCACAAACGGAATGTTTCTATCAACTCGGTATCCTTGTGGTTCTACTCTCAAGTTCATCTCAACTGCGTCACCTCCTTGAGATGCGATTGCACTGATGTGAACTGGAATTTCGCCGATCGATGATGGAACAATCGGGAAGTAGACTGCTTTTGATGTTCCTCCTCCTGCTACTGATACTATTCTCACATTTTGTTGTCCCACTTCGTCACGTTTCACAATTGTGCCATCCTTCTTGAGTAGGTCATATCCGGAGTCTTGGTCGTATTTCAGAGTAACCGTAACCTAGAACATGGGAACTTAATAAAATTGAATAAACTGCTAAAACTTACGTCCTGTTCTTTCTCCATATAATTGAAGACAAGGACAAGAAGAGCAAACTTCTCCCCTCTTCTGACTGCATACGGCAAATTGAGTTGGATGAAGAATGGGCGGAACACACGGAGTTTCGATGTAGTTGGAGAAATTCCAAGACCATTTTCTTCATTGATAGCGAAAGTGGAGGCGACCCAAGAGGTGATGGTATCAGGTGCTTGAACTTCCATCTCTACTTCTCCGCTGAAATGTTGGTGTTGGAAAGATTAAAACATTTTTTGCTATACCTGGTTGAGTTCAGATCCGACCAAATCCATGTATGCGGGAAGAACTTTCTGACAGTTGGTGGTGGTGCTGCGGCGCCTGCTCCAACCATCGGTGCAGGTGCAAACGCGGCTTCCGCCATTACTGGATTACGATCCATCATCATAACTGCAAGACCACCCGGTGTGTGGTACCGTCTCATCTCTAAAACGAACCTTTCCCTCGTCTCATGAACTTACCAAACTCACGTTGTGGTTCCTGATAGAGAAGCGCGTCGGTCAGAACGACGAGGCCAGCATTCTGGAATTACTAGTTGAAACCCTTGGAAAACCCGTGAAAACAACGAACTGAGAAAATCGATTGAGCATCACTTCCTCCAATACCCCACCATGGTCTCCAGACGGATCTCTTTTTTCTCTTGTCTATAGCTTCCCATGGTCGACCACCTCCGAACCCAACATTATTCGAATCATAATTCTCCAAATCTGTCTCCACCTTCTCTCTTGTTATATCATTTCCAGTCTTCAAAAGAAGTACACTCTGATCCACCACGAGTAGTCCAACAAATGAGTTCTTGTCCGATGTCACCTTGAATTTCACATTCTGTCCTGGCTCAACAGCTTGCTTATCGATAGAAAGGGACACTTGATTTTGGAAAATTCCTTCTACTTTAAAGTCGAGAGCGTCTACTAGCACTTCTTGACTGTTCTCAATGATTGCATAGACAATGAGACGAGATTTAGGAGCCATCTGGAACACAATTGGTTTGCGGAAAACGGTCGAACACTGGAGAACTTACGGCAGCAGTAGCTGGGAAGCTAATTGTGGCATGTTCAGCGTTTACAGTCATTTGCTGGGACACGACAATATTCGATCGAGACATGACCTAAAAATAATAATTTCAGTCCTAACGATTCCTTTACTAGATTATTGTTTACCTGATAAGTAATCGTACTCAATGGCTGAGTGGCTTTCAACGAGAAGCTCAAACTCTTCCCGACATCCACAGCACCCTCATTATCAGCCAACAACTGCAAGAAACTTTTAGTCGGACTGACGGCAGCCTCGACATAAAGAGAAGAATAAATAGGTGTGGCCGTGAAGTTATCCTTTCCTCCAATATCATAATGTGCTTCGATTCTAGCAGAAGTGCAATTGATTGGTGGTTGAAGGGTTAGGACACTGGTTCCATGGGCGTCTACTTCTACTATCTTTGTCTCCTTTTCTTCTTGAAGGGATGAAGTGTCATGATTGTATGGGTAGTTGTAGAATGTGGAGACTTGAACCTTCTTTGGCAATGTAGCTTTCACCGGGGTGTCATCCATCTGTTTCAACGCAACAACCACATTGTATGTGAGCCCTGGTTTGAATGTGTCTCCTTGTTTCTCCACATCTAACTTCACTTCCTCACGGAAAGTCGAGATTTGATGCGTGGCGTTTCTCTCGATTTCAGTGATGTCTTCAGTGACAGATGCAACGATCCGGATGGAACCTCCTCCCCATTCCTATAACAGAATGATTTATAGGGAAAAAGTTTGAAAGATACTCACATGCAATAACTTGTGTCTCTTTAACTCGTCATTCGAGAAGACCACAGCGGCTTCTCCTTGTCTATTCAACTTCACGGTTCTCTCCACCATCAACTCCTCCTCCTTCGTCTTTCCATTCTCATCAATTGAAGGCGGGGCCATTGCATGCCATCTATGCCATGGAAGTTCCAGGGAGACTTTCGCTTTTCCAGCGACTCCTTTTCCATAGGTATATCTAAAGTAGGTTGATACTATAAGTTTCTGAAACAAGATACTCACTTTGCATCCACGAAAACTGACAAATCATCGTTAATAGTAATAAATGAAGAGGTCTTAATGTTCACTTCAAACTTTGGTAGCACATATGTATCCACTGAAAAAGAAGATCTGTCTTGTACTCCGTTCGATGTCTCCACTTCAATCGACCAGTCTCCCAAAAGAGTTTCATCGGCTAACTGGAGCTCTCCACTGTAGACACCTGGAATTATTATTTATAAAATATAATAATAAGATAGTAAACTAACCTCTATCCAATGGCACATCAATTGTCTGTGAAATCAAATTTCTGCTTGGATCGAAAATTTTGATCGTTGCATTCCCAATGTATGGCTTCAAGTCCGACTTCACCACTATCGCTCTGTATCTTACAAGTGAAGCAGGACGGTAGATGGCACGATCGGTTTGAATGAAGACGGAAAGTGCCTTCTGATCGTATTTCAGCTCTTTCTCGTTTTCGAAGAGTATTTCCGAGTTGAGGGTCTCGCCGCGAATGTAGAGCTGGAATAAAGTTGGAAAAAATGGGAACTCAAAACAATAAGATATTGGGCAAAATTAACATTATGATAAAAAATTCTTACCTTGTAACCCTGTCCTGGCGTCAATGATGATGCAGGCATCTCTGACAAGCTAACAGTTTGAGCAATTCCTATTTTCATATTGCTCATTACTCTGGCCGCAATCGTCTCATTCTGCTCAGTTCGTACTTCGATCCGCACAATCACGTCCTCATCGGTGGCCTGTCTCAGTAAGTTCATGCACACTGAATACGGTTGGTCGGGTCGGACAACTGCTGGAGCGACAAGCATATATGTTGCTGGTCTAGAAATTTTTGGAGGGGTTTAGGAACGTGAGGGGAAGACTTACATCACGGGAGCCGTTGTTGTGGAGACAACTGCCGAGTTGGTACTTTGTCCAAGTACCCCGTGGTACCAGACCACAAAGAAAAGATTGAGAATTAGCAATCGCATTTTCTGAAAATAGGGAAAAAGTGTAGTGCAGTTTAAGATAAAAAGTTGAAAGTAAACATCTGTGGAAATCATAAAAACAGTTGAGATCTGCCGTGATGAGAAATGAATGCAAACAATGACAGATATCTGAAGATAGATGGGCAAAAAAGATATGGACATCCGGACACACAGACAGATACCGCAAAAAAGATGACCAAAAAATTGTGGGGAGAGACAGGAAAAGGGATCGGCAATAAAACCTTGACCGTTTTGGTGTTGTGTGGGCGATGGACGTAATAGTAGAAAAAAGGAAAGAAAAACGATTAGAGAGAGAGAAAGAGGATGACAGAGAGGAAGAATATGCATTTACGGACGGTACGTACAAACGGAGACATCAAATACACACAGGGGGACCGACGACACAACAATTACACTCGCCCACTAAACTTTGACAAATCACTTTTTTACTTTTAAAACCACTGGTCATTTATGTAGGTGTAAGGAAAAATGAGTTTGCAAAAAAATTTAAAAACTTGGGACAAGATGGCTCCGTTTCTAGACTATTACCAAACACGCGTCGAAGGCACACCAGCCTCTTGTTACATGTCTTCTTCGCGATTTTTGAATTGATCGCGTTTCCTACTGTAGAACAGGAGGAATGTTGAAATGAAACGAGGAACCTAAGATCTAAAATAGATGAACGTTTGATCGACCTTGTTGTCTCAAGTAGGTGTTTAAAATATGTTCCGATTTGGGTAAGTGATTCGAAACATAAAAGTGGTTGTTGCGATTTGGTGAGATGAGATTCGAGATGGTAGAAAATTTTAAATTCCAGATGGACTCGTATTCAAAAAATAGCTAAGGTCTAGTTTTCCTTATCCAATGAGAGTTAGGCCATCCACTTAACCCGACCCAAATGTTAACTTTCTATTTGAAAAGGATTAGGATAACGACAACACAACGACAAAAAAGGGGAAGATCACATCCGTATATGGTTTTAGAGAGAAAGAGAAACGCAGACGGTTCAAGACAAATCAGAAGTCGTTCCCGAAATCAACCACAATGAATTCCTTCCTTTTCCTCTTTCCCAATGCCAATGGGCGGCGCTTATTTCGTGGATAACCGAATACGAGAGAGTATAGGAGCCAAGAAGAGACGCAGACAGTTTGATATTGGGGATCATGAGAAAAACGGCCACTTGTCTCTCTATTCTATTCGTGTTTAGTGACACACGGGATTCAGAGAGAAAGAGATTGGTGATAAGGTGATAATTGAGATAAAGGAGATACGGTGAGAGGGTGTGAGAATAGGGGAGACGCAGTGAAAAGTAGAGGAAAAGCACTGAGAGATGAAAAAGGTCCCGAGGTTCTGTGAGTCATTCGGGAAGAGAGAAAACAACAAAAAAAACAATAAAAAATTTTGGTGACCAAGTTAAACTAATGATGGCTGACATGTGGAAGTTACACTTTTTCCACGTGGAGTTTTGGGAGCTTTTCGAAAGAAACTTCAGGGGAAATAATTCTTGAAATTTGAGCTCACAAATTTGCTCAAATTTGAAAATGTTACAGAAGGTAAATTCTAATAATAAAGAAAACCTTTAAAATTTGTCTCCGCGAGTCCATTTTCATATCGAAAGAACGTTTCAATTCGGTCCAAGCCCCGCTGGGAACAGCCACTCCCCCATCTTTCCAAAAAAATGCCCAAGCTCACCTGCGATCGCGGCACTCAGACCGAGTTTTCAAAAAATTTTACAAAATATCACAGCGAAATATTAAAATGAGCACATTGATTACATTCATTTGTATAATAACATTTTGAAATTAGTTTTCACCACAAAAAATTAGAGACAAAAGTTTAGTGTCAAAAAAGATATCAAAAAGTTAGGTGTCTAGCTGAGGGAATTTGTTCAACATCTTATACTCATTTTTGATCTAAACATCTGTTGATGACTCATACCCCTATCTCCTCCATAAATTTGACCAACTGACACCAACAACTCGCCAAAAAACTTTCTCTCCCCCCTTTATTCTGTTCCACTTCAAAGTTTAACGAGGAACCGAGAAGTGAGTGAGTGAAACAACATGAAAAGAAAAAGAATAAGGATCAAGACAAAAACTGAGAAATAAATAGAAAATTGCAATAAAGAAGAAGAAGACAAACAAGAGAGAGAGTGAGAAACAAGTTGTTCTTCGGCTGTTCCCGGCCGAGAGGGAATGAAACTATCCAGAGGGCACCAATTATCTATTCTGTCTTCTCTCATATAGAATGACGTGGTCTAGAACAAGAGGTGGTCATCACTTTGGTATTTGCTAACTAAGTTTATCCAATCGTCTTTTGATCTTGTCTTGGTTTGTTGATCGAAGACAATTAAGAAAGCCGTGGTACTACATTTTTTGAGAGAAGCTAAAGGTCCCGAGGTTTTCTGAGTTATTGGGGGAGAGAAAACAACAAAACAAAAACAACAAAATGTGGAAGCTACACTTTCTCCACGTGGAGTCTTGGGTGTTTTTTGAAAAATCCAATAGCACGAATGATGCTAATTACCTGCTTGATAATTCCAGAGTAAATAGTTCTTGAAATATGAAACTCACAAATTTGCTCTATTTAAAAAAGTGTTACTGAAGCTAAATTCCAACAAGCGCCGAAACAGTTTTGGCATTTCCTGAACGTGTAAAATTCTGAAATTTTACAATACAAATTGAAGATCTGTCAAATTCATACAAGGCTTATTTGGGTGGCAACCAGGCATATCGTAACAAACTCAAAAAACATAAAAACGACCAAGTTCGATAAACTCAAGAACTGTTACCATGGAGTACCAGGGATCTCCAGATTCCGGAAATTTTTAAATTCCTTGTGCTCACTAAAAACTGCAATAAGCAAAAAACAGAACAATAACAAAAGATCAAACTTTCCACTCACTATTTACCCGCGGTTTTTCCATGATCTCTCTGGCTATTGTTTATCCATCCCGCCCTCTGTCACTAGTTGCATATCACCCATATTTCCACGTCATCATGTGTCATTTTTGAGAATCTGCGAATAGGTGATGACAATGTGGAAACTTTCCCCTGAGTGTGTTGGAGATTTACGAGCATGTGGAGGTGATCATTACGTAAAAACCAGTTTTAAGAGATATACACAGAAGGGGATTGCAAAGATAGAAATGTTTTGGAGTTTTTTAAATGCGCTTGATCACATTTTTGAAAATCTAAGGAGTCTTCTCAAAACCGAAAAAAAGAACGAAATTTCGA
Organism: Caenorhabditis latens; assembly: GCA_002259235.3. Classification (NCBI taxonomy): domain Eukaryota; kingdom Metazoa; phylum Nematoda; class Chromadorea; order Rhabditida; family Rhabditidae; genus Caenorhabditis; species Caenorhabditis latens. The sequence continues at coordinate 16,996,122 of CM056092.1, read as the reverse complement.
CGGATCTTTATTAAAAACTGAAAAGACCGAAAAAGGAGAGAAACTGCAAGTTTCACAAAAAGAGACGAAATGGATTAGTATAAAAAAGTGTGTCCATGTGTACAGTTTTATCGAAACCAAAAACGAAAGAAAAAAGACGGTCGGAAGCAGGAGATGTGTATGTTGCATCTGAAAAAAGGAGGCAAGGTGTAAAAAGTAGAAGGATACATAATTGGCAAGTATACAATTTCGGAAGTGTTGGTGTTTCCAATTTCGTTTCCGCTAATCTACACATTGTCGTGTTCACTTTGTAAAATAATTAAGACGGAAGGAAAGGGAAGAAGAAGGGGATTGAATTTCAATTCACTTCGTGTACTTTTATAATGACAACAGAGACTGGAATTTAGTTTGATTAATTTGAATTCAGAATGTGGAAAAGGTTTTTAGAACAACGGCTGAATGAAAATGACGAGTTAAAGGTAATCTCGAAGTTATTTAGAAACATCATGTAAAGTCTTCCCAATTTTCTATATGCAGTAAGGCTGGTAGAATATAACGGACTCCAAATACCGGAGTGCTGCAGACCGCCTTAAAATTACAACCTACAAGCTCTCAAAGATCGGCGGGTACATTTTGTCTTAAATGTTTCCCAAAAACTACTACTAGATAAAATTGCAATTGACTACAACAATTACTTTAGTTACTCTCCCACAAAACCCGGGGTGGACAGTCCTAAAAATTCAAAAACGGAAATAAGAAGACGTTCACACACCTCCGAATAAGACTTTCCTGTTGCTGTGAATTCTAGCCGACCCACATGCCCTGGTTTGGATGATGATGAAGACTGTTGACCAATTTGTGTAGCACCTGCACGCGCAGACTTGGCTGCTTCTGCTTTTGTCTCTGGTGTCTTGCAGATCCGAGCATTGGTATTCCGCTAGACTGCGGCACAGTAAGTTCAGCAAATCCTTGGTTCAAACGACTGGACTGGCGGATCAGTTTATCCGATGGCTTCGGATTGTTAAATAACTGATTCTGCAACTGCGGTTCGCTGATACCCACAGTCTTTCCGTTGCAAATCACAACCTTCTCGCCGTCAGTGAATCGTTTGAACACTCGAATACTCCATTTTGGGGGGTTTGCCATAACCTTGGCAATGTGCTCCTCTGTTGGCGCTTCGTTGCCTTGACATTCAGTGTTCACTGGTGGAATGATGGTCTTCTTTTTGTACTTCTGTCCATTCCCAGTTGTGTACTCGGTTTCGGTTTCGTAGAGCTCGTCAAGATCTTTGTGGAGCAGGTTGTAGGCCTGTAAATGCGAAGATAGGTTATCATAGTATAAAAAATCCAGACTCGATTTTTGAAAAAGTAATAACTAAATTCTTTGTTTGCATTAATCGAAATCCGGAACCTAGATTTCAAACTTCTGTCTCACCTCTTCGGCAGTGAACTCTTTAATGTCTTCTATTTCTTCTTTTTCCGATTCCTCAAGAAGATCGTCTGGGAACCAATCATCCAATGCATTCTTCTCTTTTTCATCTTCAGCACCACAGACTTCCAAGGCCATCATCATTTCAGTTTGCTTTTCTGCATCAGGTTTTGTTGTTAATTGATCCTCCATTGATTCCTCATTAGGATGATCTTCCTGGCAGTCAAATAACAACTTGTCCCATTCCTCCAGCTCCTTCTTTTGTTCTTCAGTTCCTATGTATTCTTCATTGTCCATTATTGTGAGGAGTTGAGGTACTGGGTTCCTTCCGTAAGGGTGGAATGAAGTAGATATTATCACACGGGACTGGAAAAGGATATGATGGTTTGGCTGATAATGTGGAACTATTGAAGAAAAGCTTAGAAACCTATTTTTCATCCAGTTTCCGAGCTTTTGTAAGCAAATTTAGAGGCGTGGCTAGAGTTTCAAGTACCTCTCGACATATTACTACTTTGATTTATTAAATTCAAAAATCAAAAGAAACAAAAATTAGATTTTTGCAGAAGACGTATTCAAAAAAGTGAGCAAATAAAACAACTAAAAAAGAACCTTTCCACTCAAAATGAACCCCTTACCTATACAATTATCTGAAACGCGTAAATCTCATAGTAAACAAAATACGCATTGGTATTTTGTTGGCTTCAATGAAGCAAAACTCAGAACCATCCAAATGCTTTTGTAACAGTGATGGCACTGACTGTCCCATAATTTAAACTTTTTGAATAAAATTCAATCAAAAGCTAGTTATGCATCAAGATATTGGATTTTTTGTAAAAAATTTTTATGTAAAATGTTCTAAAAGTCAAAAACGTTAGTTAAAAAAAGTAAATTCCTAATTCCGGACAGAAATTTGGCAAGTTTGGTGGAACCTAAATTTCCACCAATTTTTTGCAAAAATTTGGAGGGTTCAGGCAGGATCAAACTGACATCACAAAATGAGAAAAAATACCTCGAGAAGTCAGGGTGTCAATAAATTCTATTGAAGTGTTGCATTTACTTATGTTTTTCTCACGGATATGACGATAATTGATATTTTTGTTGTGGGAAAAAAACACCCGTACTTTAGCACTATTTCCTCAACAGAAACACATTTAAAACTACAAGAGAGATAGTTTTCTAGAATTTTGGTATACTGGGACTCAGAGATATCATAATGTAAACAGGAAACCGAATATCCACGAATGTGAAAGTTAGGAAGAGATGGAACTCTATGGAATTTTTTTTAAAAATTAGCATGGTGATGTCTTAAAAGCATATCCGATCCAGTATCCCAAGAAAATGCAGAAAGGATTTGAATGAGGATAGTTCCTCCCTATCGTTTCATTCCTTTTTTGCTTTCCGATAGTATAAGAGTGGTGGGCCGACTTTTGAACTAATCTGTTCTTACTAATCCAGGGCATGGATTATAATTCTCACATCTGAAAGCAGTTTCAGGAGTTTCGACACTTCATTTACTTATTGCGGAATCATATTAACAAGATGAAAAGATGAAATCTGTTCGTAATTCCTTTGAGGGGATATTCCCAATAAGTGGTGGGCAAAATGTGAGGAAGAAAGGAGACGTACTGTTGAAAGCAATAATGTAAATGAAGACAGCATATTAATTTCTAAAGAAGGTTGAATTTTCTTCTCATATATGTCGCTAGAGTTTCAAGCACCTCTCGACTATAGTAAAACTTTGATTCAGTGGTCCAAGAAAAAATTAGATTCTGATCGCGTTTAAAAAAAAAACAACTAAAACAACGAGAACTCATTCCAAAAACGTCATTTGCCCCGAACTCTTCTGTAATGCGTAAATCTGGAAAACAGATAGTAGACGTAGTTTTGAGATCTAAAAATTGTACTTATCACCGGAACTAACTGGAAATGGGTAACTCAAATTAATTCTACAGTTCCTTCCCAAGATCCGAAAAAGTTGAAAAATTATAGAGTAAAATTTGTATTAAAACTTACCTTCTTTTTTATCTTCATTTTGTTGAATATTTCTTCAATTGAGATCAAATCAAATGTTGAAAACGCGAATAGGGACCACAACAAGATGCACAAATAGAAATGAAGGTATAGGTTAATCTCTTTATAATTGGCCTATAGGTTACCTAACGCTCAAATTAATTTGCTACGTTGGCTAAAGAAGGCAGGCTTAGAGGGTAATGTCGATTCAAAACGAAAAATAGTGAAAGAAGAAAAACGCCACAAATATAAAATACAGTCTCCGGCCACATAATTGAATTAGAGAGCAGTCATGAAAAATGTATTGAACTAAAAACAAAAACACATATTATGTTCGTGGTGAATCAAATACGCAAAAAAACTGAATGACAATACATTAAGACACTGGCACAATGGGTAGATCCATCTTCTTCGAAATATACGTGGCATCCAAGTGTATGCATTCCTGACATAGCTCTAATTGCCGTCTACCTAGCGTGCTCTCGCTTCCCACAACAGTTGCTAATGAGGTTAACAAGATATTTCGACCACCCGACTGGCAGCATATGGAATTCTGTGGGAAAAGAAGGCAATTGGATTTGAGAAGAGGTGAACAAACACTTTACAACAAGTTTAGTTGTAGATGAGGGATCAGCTTTGATATCATTGGTAAGCAGCTGGAAATTATTACATCGTAAGTAAAATTTAAGAATCAACCGAAGAAAGAAACTCTATAGAATTGCAAACTACAAAAAGTTTGAAACAAGTAGCCGCAATTGAAAAAAAAAATAAAAAATGGCACAGAGCGCGTAAAGTGCGTACATTACCAGCCAAAATCTACGGACTTTTCTCTCTTAAATCGACCAAGTTGTCTACTATTGATCTGTTTGATCCATTAACAATTATTTTGTGGGTGAAATTGCTTTACCATGACACACTCTCAAAGTTGGGCATTTTCAACTGAAAAAAGAAAAAATATGATATAATTTTGGCCGGTACTGTAGATAAAAGGCAGAGGTCCACGTTTTGTATTTTGCAACTTTTTTGTACGCGCACTTTTGCAAGATTAATGACAATTTTTTGACAAAATAGATCAAAAACGGCAAAATGATTAGAAAAAAAGGCTCGACGAAACCATGCAACATGCTGAACTATAGGTTGAATGCGTCTTAACAAGACACTGATAACAAATTTGATCTACCGCACAATTTATGATCTCTCTTACCTGTCTTATAAAAGTTCCAGAGACTTTTGGTATTTTAGTATTTCATATTGCTAAAAACCTTCAAATTTAAAAACGATTCATTAAGTAAGTAGAAAAACTGTACAACCCGTTTCGCAAAATTAAAGTTTTTTGTTCTTTTTGTTCTCACAGAGCAAATGATGTTTTGTTTGAATAAAATGAATGATCTGATGCAGATCAGGAAGTATTCGACGAAAGGGAATTATCAAACGAAGATTGTCGATTCAACAGAATAGTGGGCGGCGCGAATGACGGAGATGACGGAGTTGAAAGAGAAAGTGACTGAAATGGAGATGACACGGAAAGGTGATGAGTTGACAATGATGAGGAAAGGATTGGTTTGAAGGCGGACAACTCTCCAGAACCTATTTCAACAACTGCCGTTGAGCCGACTATTTTCGGAGGTAATGGAGAGGTGCTGGCACTGCGAATCGATAACTGTGAGATTGGTGTAGACACGTCATCTGACATGGAATGTGTGCGCATATGACGGGAGATCATGTCACGGCGACTCTGTAAGACGGTTGGTTGTGTTGTTTACTGATACTGTCGAAAAAATAAAGTTTCGACAAGGATTTTCAAAAAAAAATTCGCGCGCTGAAACGCGCAAGCGCATAAAGTTCTGGGCGGAGCTTAAACTGCAAGTGGCGCGGTTCTTAATTTGGAAAAAACAACTGGAATTAGAACCGCGCCGCTTATTTAAGCTTGCAGTTTAAGCTCCGCCCAGAACTTTATGCGCTTGCGCGTTTCAGCGCGCGAATTTTTTTTTGAAAATCCTTGTCGAAACTTTATTTTTTCGACAGTACATCTCACAACGTACAGCCGAATAATTACACAATGGACATGCATATGGTTTTTCTCCGGTATGAGTTCTCAAATGAGTCGACAAATGATCGGAACGGGAAAAGACTTGATTACAGGTTGGGCAACTGTATGGTTTTGCACCGGTATGTAGTCGCATATGTCTGTAAATCATTTAATTTCTTAATTGCAATTAAAGAAGAAAAATGCACCGTGTAAGCATATCACTTCTCGAAAAGCTCTTAGAGCACATGTTACATTTGTGGACTTTTGATGCGTCGTCTAATGTACAACTTCTCTGACGATGCCTTGAGGCGATGTGTTTTGCGAGTCTGTCATGAACAGCAAACGCCTAAACTTATCATGGTTTCAGTAAAAAAATCTCTAGAAAAATCTAAATCTCTACCAACCTGTCCACACATAGTACATGGATACTGCATCTGTTTCGCACGGTTTGTTTCATCTCGAATCAAAAATGCCATATCATCTTTACTTTTTGGAGTGACTTTCAAGGGTCCAGGAGCGGATAGAGAAGAGCAGTCTTCTGATGACCCAGCAACAGTGAGGAGGTTGTACATAGTACTAGCATTTTGAATAGCAAAGATTTGGTCGCGAGCCCAACTACTGACAATTGCATTGGCCTGGAATATGGTTATACGTTTTTGTGGATTCAGTAGAAAATGTTCTAACACAACTGGGACATAATAGTCAAAAGGTTGTAGACTTTTGCCGGTTTTAGATGAAATTGTCCAACTTTAAGAGTGTTTCATAGTAATTCGGATTGTCACACCTAATTGGTGTTTAATGAATAATACAGATCAAAATTAGAGCTTCAGTTTTGTAGTTGACAACTTTTTGTTCGAGCACTCCCTAGCAAAACAAATTTTTTTGAGCTATCGTCTTAAAATTACCATAACTATCTAGGGAGTCTTCGTACAAAAAAATTGTCAACTACAAAAATGAAGCTCTACTTTTGATCTGTATAATTCATTAGAAATCTACTTGATGGGACAATCAGTATTTCCATGACACACTTTCAAAATTGGACATTTACAACTGAAAACGGTCATAGTTTACAACCTTTTTACCAGTACTGTAGGTCCTCATATCCCTAATAATTATCTTCTCACCGCGTCCAAATCATCCTTATTCTCCAGCCCTGACGTAGGCCTCAACATCCTTTGCTGTTCCATCTCCTCACGTTCATTTGTTGTCGGTGGTGGTGTACTACTACTTCGTTTTATCTCTCCCCCGTACTTTATCTTTTTCGAGTAACATGGTACAGAAATTGTCGAGTTTGCCAAAAGTCGTGCCTCATCTGCATCTGTCTGCGTGGGTTGCATATCGCTTTCTGATCGACTACGCTCTCTAAAATCAAAAGTTGTTTTTCATTCATAGAATCAAAATAGGTTTTTTCACCTGGACAATTCATACGCGGCACCCACGGAGAGCAGATGATTCAGGTTGGTTGTACTATGGCCCAGTGATGAGACTGATCGGACGTCGAATCTGAAAAAAAAAGTTGAGATTATTAAATTGACAAAATAAATTTGAAAACTTACGAAAAGTGATGAAAAGAGCTGGGAGACAAGGAAAACGATGGTGAGACAGAGCAGGCGGTATCACAATCAAACGGAGATATCAATTCTTTTCCAGTCTCATCAAAATCAACACTTCGATCACGATATGCCATCCACGAAGAAGCCGTCGAAAACGATGATCTCGCCGAGGAGCCCAAATCGGAAGTGGCATAGTTTGGTGAGAGACGAGCCGTGTCGAATTGGGAGGAGAACTGCAAAATTATAGTTTTTGTTGGGTTGCGGGGGTAGTAGTGGGGGAGTAGTAAACACTTTTTTGGTGAAACCTGTAATTTTTGGAAGATAATTTCTAGAGGAGAAGTTATTTTGATATTTAATTTGTAGTTTGATTGGATAGCAATTCATGAGTCTTGTCCGTTGAGCAGCACATTTTTGTTGAAGTTTTTGACTTGTCTAATTGGGTAAACAATGATCTGATCTATGCATCGCCTAGACATGATCAGGTAACTAGGAAGTAGTTTTAGAAATCAGAGATCTCAGTGAGCCAACATACCATTTGAATCCTCTGCATCAAATCTGCGGCAAGTGCGTCTTGTGGCCCCTGCAGAATTGTGGGCGATGATGGTATCGATGGTCCTTGCTCGCATATTAGTGGACACTGAAACAAACTAGTTTTCAGAAAAAAACCCCTTTCTCTAAAATCCTTCTTTTTGTTTTTTGCTGCCTCTATTTAGCCACCCTCTTTTTCTAAAGCTATGGGAAATGAAATTTGATATACCCTCCAAGAGAAAATGGGGTGTGTGTGCTCCAATTCGAAATAGATGGAAGGAGAAAAGGAAGATTGATGCATCAGATGAGAAAACGGCGAAGAGGTCAAAGCCACCTTTTGAATCTTTCGAAATAGCTCTGGGGTTCATGGTCTAGCTCGGATTAAACTGGGGTAGTATGATTAGTACGCTTTTGTATAGGCATTCCTTATAGTCTATATTGCATTAGATTTAGGAATAGTTAGCGCGAGCCTGGTTTACGATTTTATATGAATATAGCCTCAGCCATATGTCATGTTCAACGTTAGTTTGTAGAAGGACCGCCACGTATAATAACTACCTCTCAGGTACATTACAATTTTGTTTCTGTAAGTCACATGTGTCATGTGAGTGATTCAAATTGTGGACAACATGGATTGTGATTGGCGGAGCAATTGGAATTGGGAACACTTGAAATCTATTCTAAAATTCCTTGTAACTTTGCTTATGCGGGCATATTTTTGGAATCCCGAGTGATGTCCTTCTATTGAAAACTCTCATACGTTTCTCACAGTAAGTGAGATTTTCAAGTGTCGGGAAGGTACTTGACAATTCTTCTTCTAAAAACTTTCAACAAAACATTTGGCACTGTGCCAATCAATCCATCTCCAATATCTCTCACTAAGATCTCACCTGAAACGTAAGAGAACGTTTTGGGGGTGGCTGTGCCGTTGGTTTGTCCTCTCCTTCCGAATTCATGATATATTAATATTATATGACAGTGTTCTCCTTCTAGAAGAACACCCGGAAAAAGAAGTAAGAAGGAAATGGAGACACGAAAACAGACTTGTTTTCTGTGTGTGAGCTACTCTTTTGGTATGTAGTGGAAAGGGGAGGAGGGGGTGTCTCTTGGTTGAGTGAGTATGAATATATGGGGGGAGTGAAGGCAAAAAGAGAAAAGAAGAAGTAGAAAACGAGTGAGTGATCTGGTGATGACTACCCCCTCTAATTATCATTCTGGGTCGAGGGGAATGGATGGGGGGAGAAGAAAAACTGAGAGAGAAGATAATTATTCCAATTAAAATTGCACACCCCTTCCCTTTTTTCAGTTAGTTAACTCCCATCGCTCTTTTATTTTTTTCAGAAGAGAAGATTAGCATTGGTGACGTCAAGTTGCGATTATGCAAAAAGACTGTAAGAGGATTGATTTGAAAGTAGGTGTATGTGTTTACGGGTGGCGTGGGTGATTATTCTGATTGGGGAAGAACGATAAGGTTTTTGAACTTGTTACGATGGTAACATCTGATTGGCCCTTACTTCCAAAAAGTTGTGCGAACTTCGAGAGGTTTACTAAAATTGAATGTAACTTGCTAGAGAGTGCTCGCAAAAAAATATCAACTGCCAAAATGAAGTTATGCTTTTGATCTCTACAGTCCATACAAAATTTTCTTTGTGGGTCAATCAGGAATACCGAGACATCCCCTCTGAAAGCAACCAAAGTTGATAACCTTTCGAGCGGTATTGTATCTATCCATCTATCTGTATGTCTCGATATCCTAAGAATTTCTTCTTTCTTTCCACATAGTCAACCCAAAATAAGTAAACTTTGCACAAGCACATACACACAACCCTCCCCCACCGAAACCCTGTCATTTGCAAAACGCTTTCAAATCACTTTTTGAAAGAAATAGCCTCAATTAGATTTTGTGCAAATGTCAGAGTTTTCTTTTCGGCAGAAATTTGTCTATCAAAGTTTGAATGATGGTAGAGAGTCTGAAAAGAGTGTAACATGGAATCGGTATTTTCAGATTTCAGAATCTTAATTGTCTGTCTGCCCTCCAATATGTCTGAATGTCATCTATGCATTGTGCAAAACACAACAAACAGCTACAGTACTCCCCTAGCTCATCCCCATCCATCATATTCTCCCTCTTCCCCCTCCCAGCCAACTACAAAACTATCATGGATATGTATTCCAGACGGCCCCTCCCAAAAACATCATACATCATCTCTTCTTCTTTTTCTTCTTTTTTCCTCGGGACCCCCACCTCCCCCATCTTCCCTTTCTTTTTCCCATAAAAAAGGGAAGAAAGAGATCCCAAAATAGAGAATTTTGGGGGGAGTGAAAGACGGGGACATCCGATGTACGACTATACAAGTAGGAAGCAAAAAAAGAGAGCAAGAAGAAGAATTCTCATGGGAAAGAAAAACGAAATCTCTTCGGGAACACTTACAGCTATTGTCGGCAACACCAATGCCGGCGGTTTTCGTGGTCCAGTGGAGGGAGGTGCTGGGGGAGCCGCCACCGCAACTGGAGCAGGGGTTCCCTCTTGGTTCATTTCACCTGAAAATGTGAGTGAGAATTGATGAAGTGGAAAGGTTGGAGGAAATGAGGAGAATAAAAGTTCATGGGCAAAAGAACAGGAAATGAGCGAAAAAATGGGTGCCCGCGGGGTCAGCTGAGTAACCGGAAATGTCTGGGAGGGGTGGAGAATGGCAGATCGGAGATCGGAGCTGTGAATATAAGAGTGTCTGAATATATGGGGGATATCGAGTTACTTTGAATAATTGATTTTTTGTTATATTCTGGTAAATCGCCGATTTTTCAAAGATTGTCTATTACTACCGCGCCTGAAATTTTGAAAATTGAGCGTTTCAAGTATGAAATTAGACATTAGAAATGAAATTATCAGAGTCAACGGCAATTGCTTTCCTCATGACTGATGACCACCAACCCCCGGACAGGTGAAACTTGACAAGACTAGATGGACAGAAATAACCTGGGATAATGAAGAAAAATTCTAAAATGTTTACTTTGAAACAAAAGTGAGCTTATCTGATGGATGTGCAAGAAACTCCCTCTCTTATTGGTAGTCAGACAAGAAAACATCATCTGGATAATCCACGACTCCTGGCTGTGGAGCCCGGGCTACGTAACAGTGGATTATCCGCATTTCAGGGCCGTCTCGTTCGGTTATTAGGCCTCTCCCGTCCCTAAAATCCGATTTCAAATTATTAAATGGTAAGAAAGTCATCCGTTCACTACGTAACTTCTAGTTGAATACGCTTAGTTATATTTTATTTTACGTAACCAGCGGATGATCGGATCAGTTTTAACAGAATCTGATGGTGAGGAAAAATAAGAAGAAGAAAAAAACGAAAAGAAATCTGAAAAGAGAAAAAAACCGGAAGGAAGAAATTAGAGATGAAGAGGAGGACCACGTGGGTGGTGTTGGTGTGGCTCTGGAATATTTGAATTTCTCAGAAAAGCCACGAATGATGGTGAAAAGGACGTTGATTCGTATCTCAAGATTTGGATTTCGCTATTAGAACATCTACTAAAACTAGTACGGCGTAACAAAATGTATAGACTGTATGCAAACTTTAATCAGAAATTGACCTTCATGCTGTTAGATACAAGTCGAAGATCCAAAAGAGAGGTTGATCAGAAACATTGCTTCCTTATTATCAGTGCATAACCGGAAATTGACGATTAGGATATCCGGACATCCGGACGGATTAGGGATTCCGGGCATATTGACAAAATGTTTATGTTTGACTTCTCAGCATATCAAGTTCATGTGACGGATTAGGATAGACAAGAAAACAATATCAACATCACCTGTTTCAGAGAGTATTTGCCAAGGAATCAAGAATCAAACATCAGATAGCTGGCGTGCCTTGGTCGCTTTTTTTGAACTGTGAGCAGATTACTATTATTGATCCTAGTGAACTACAGGATTAGCAAAATGACTTCCTTATATGTGGGATTGCAAAGTTCTGGCTGAGTTTTGAATTCTGACGACTCGCTGATCCCATGAGAGTAATTTCTATCTCTCTCTTTCTTCTGTAGCTGTTTTATGATCTACTGGGTTTTTCGACACAACGGGGGGCCTACAAATGTAGTTCACATAAGAATTGAAATTGGAATTCACAGAAAAACATAAAAACACCACGTTGCAATAACAAAATTTAATTTTTGGAAAAAACAGGTGGTGAGTCAACGACAAAAACGGTCTATGTTCCCAGTCGAGAATTGAATTTTTTAGCCAACAAAAAAAAAAGGAGATAAATAAAGGGATACGAGAGGGGCCGCCCCGAGGACCTACCCCACTAGACAACAGGCGCCAGGCACGAGAGGTACGCCAGGAACACTGAGTGTTAGAAAAAGTTGGAAGATGATAGTGGTCAAGATGAAATGATGAGATGAGACTTGAAATAGATTAGAGCGTGTAAGATCCGTCAGTACAATAAGGATCTCTCCAGAACTTGTGAAAACTGATAGCCGCCAGATCAAATCTAGATTAAAACTGATTTGATAAATCAAAATTTTCTTGAAAAAATTTATACAGTAAGGGTGCCCAATGCAGAACGTTAGAGTTTCATTTAGTCTAGTAGCAAGAAATACAGTACCGCTCAAAGTGTTATCAACTTTGGCTGTTTTCAGTGGAAAATGAAAAACTATGATAGTGTATTTTGGTGTCACCTGAATGGCCGGCAAATTCAATTTTGTCTGGGTTGGACAGAGAAAAAATATCACATAATTTTTGTAGTTGACTATTTTTTTGTAGGGACTCTATCTTGAAAGTTACAGGTTGTCAAAGTGAAAAGCTCCGAAAGTTCGCTAAAATAAACTGAGATTAGTAGATTTGAGAGAGAAATCACTTTTGTCGACACGAATAAATCTGTAGGATCTAATAAAAACCGTCCAGGTGTGACAATCAGAATTACCATGATACACTCTAAAAGTTGGACAATTTCAACTGAAAACGGCGTTGGGCCAAGGAAATGGTTAGCTCGGCCCGATTTCCGATAAGTCTGGTAGAAACATACTCAACTAAGAACATTACATAACTTTTGGTTACTGTGACTCAGAAAACCCTTTTTACAATGGAAATTTGAAGTTTCAGTCGAGAATCACTCTGATGAAAAAGTGTTCAAAAAATTGAAAAGTCTGGATAATTTAATCAAGCGAAACTACTCTAGTTTATCAAAATCTCAAATATTTCAAGAGCCCTAGACACTACAATACTACATTTTCTCACTTCTTCTGACCATGAAGATCCATCATGATATGGAAGAGGAAAGGGGAAAGTATAGTGATCCTTGTAAGTTGTCTATCTGATGTGCTCAAATCAGGAAATATCTCTCTCGTCTCATCAAATTGTCAAGTAGTACTAAAAGTGTAGTATAGGGATGAAGAGAAAGAAGAAAACGGAAGATTCTTAAAAGAAGAAGAGCACATCGATCGGAAAACGGAAAAAAAAGAGAAGAAAAAAAAGAAAAAAGAAAAAAGGAGTGACTACTACAACTGCTCCTTGCCGCCTGCTTCTCTCATGGTTTTTTGTGTCAGTCCTCCCCCCACCACCCGTCAGTTCTTTCTCCTTCTCTCCTCCACTACACACCACTCGGCGTCTCGATGGAATTGAAAACGGTGAGGGATAGAAGAGGTGGGGGTGGTTGGGGGATGGAAATTGAAGCGGAGCTCCGGGAGGAGGAGGGAAGGGAGGGTCCCCCTCTTCTTTTCTCTCCTGGCGCAAAAAACGGGACCCTGAGACACTTGAGAGCTTCGAAAGTCTAGGAGGGCTTCCAGAAGAAGACAGGAGACGCAGAGGGACTCCTGGAGGAGAGGGGGGGGGCACGCACATTTTGAATGAATAATTGGGTTGAGAAGTGGTAGAAGACGGAAAAAACGAAGAAAAAAGAGAGAGAGCTCATGAATTTGATATGATGTGTGTGGTTTGACTTGACTCGGGGTGGTGGAATAGTGATGGGGAAAGGAAAAAATTCAGATGATGTTAGGTGATTCTTGATGTGAATTTTGATGAGAAACTGAAAGGGAGAGGACTTAAAGTGATGGGTACGGTAGGTCAGAGACGAGTCGAATAGGAGAAATGAGGGAGTTGCCTGGAAAGAAGACTAGACTCGCATTTTTGGGCATAGGGGGAGATCAAACATGGTTGCTAATTAGGGAATCTTCTGAGACTCGATCGATACAAACAGATATCTGGAGGAATAAGTGTCTTAAAATTGAGGACTAGGGTTTTCTTGTAGAAATTATGCGTTTTATGCTAGAAAGTACACTCATCGGCCCGGATTCTAAAAAGAGTACTAATTTTTAAAACATTTTTTTTGAAATTTAACGAAAATTCAGAGAAAAATGGGTTAAATTGTCATGCATTCATCTTTTGATTGAATCTTCAACTTTTTAGTTAAAAACTATACTTTTGATTAAAAAAAAACTTCAAAAAATTTCAAAGTTTCAAAGTTTCAAAGTTTGCTGAATATTTTTAATTTCTGCTCGGCCGGCCCGTGACAAGTCTGGTTCGGATTATTATGAAAATCAAAAGGTTGTGATCTCCGACACACCCGTTTGTCACCCACAGGCTTTAGAATGTATCGGACAGGTCCGAAAAGGACTGAAAGGAAATTTTTGACCTACCCTCACAATACAAAATTTTTCGAGAAATATGTAGGTCTACAAAAATTACAAAACGAAACTATCATATCCAGCCTGGTGAAAAATTTCCTTTGCAATGAAATTTCTTCGCCGAAACTCCAATTTTTTAGATCAAGTTCTCAAAAGTTTACCATGTGTGGGCGCTCAAATAGAAATATAGCCTCGGGCTATTTGGACTTTTTTCTGATGATAAATTCCCAAAAAAATGAAAATTTCAGTAAAAACATGTGAGGTTTACTCAAATATTTACAGAATTTTTTCAAGGAGATGGAGGGAAGGGAAATTCCTGAGAATACAAAAAAAGATGGGACATTCGGTCATTCCGACGCACAGAAAGACGCCACTGGGGTCCGACTCCGCCCCTTTTTCCAGATATCATAAATCCGTTGTATTCTGAAAGTGATAAACTCAATATTTAATGATCTCTCCTCTCCTCCCACCCCAGTCTCATCAAATCCCTCATCTTTATTCTTCTTGCTTTTTCTGTTTGACTCAATTGACGCACATTGACGAGAGGATAATCCAGTCATCGTTTTTATTGAAAAAGGCAGGAAGAAAAAGTGAATGAATAAGAAAAAAATGATGATGATGGCGGGAGATAAAATAAACGTGCTCTTCTTTATGAGAGATGATCAAAAATTATTATATGGCATGCTAGTGATGGCTTATTAAGAGCATTAGTGGGGGTACAGTAGTCACGTGGCAGAGGAAACCACATCTGAAAAACATATGGAATTTCGGGAAAGAAAGTTCCAAATAAAAAATTTGGAAGGTATGCTATAAATGTGACATACGCCCTCAGAATGTTTCGAAACTGATTGAATCAAGCAATCAGGTTCAAGTTAGATGACGTCTCAAGCAGGTGTTGACTCGAAAAGTTTGGTTTCTTCTAGAATGAGTCAAGTAGTGCTTTCAGAGAGTTCAAGCTTTATTTAATAACAGTTTTTTTAAATAGTTTGTAGTTTCTGAAAAATTTTCGAGCATGTACATTTAAAATTGGATTTTAAAACATCCTATATGAACTTTTTGTTTTTCATCCTGGATTCTGAGATCACAGCGATTTGTTCTGACATTTGATAATGATCAAATCATAATCCTCCAAAAAAAAAAACATTTTGTAATAACTGGAACCAAAGTTCAGATGTTTGGAGTTCAAAAATTCAGGTTTCTTGTAAAAGTTTAGCAGTTGCGTATGTATTATTAGATGTTCTTCAATTTTTTTGTGTTTTTATGACTTGCAAAATTCGAGGTTCAAAACAGTTTTTTCTTACGTATTATTGTCAAAAACCTTCCAAACCCATAAAAACAGTCTTTTGAAGTTTTTTTCAAACAAAAATCTGCAAATTTTCAAAAAAAATAATTTTCGGTCCGGCCCGTCCTGTTGCAAATCTGTTTCAAATGCTGATACCTGGATACAGTGCTCTGTGTGTTTCTTAGTGTGTGACATCATGCGGATTTTCAATATAAATTTATTATTGTTCAGAAAAAATTTCTGCAACAGTTGAAGGACCAACTGCTTCTTTCTCAATCATCACACTCGGGCCGGTAGATTTTCACTTCCATTGGCTGAAAAGTTTTTTTTTTCGTTCCATGTCTCATCACTCATATTTACTCACATCGTCTACAATCGTCCCGTTTAGGGGAGTTGTGTCGTTAAACGATGAACCGGCATTGTCATCTGAAGTCACGAATGGTGGTGGTGTCGTGTCTGCCGAGGATTTTAATTCTGGTGCATCAGCGTTTTGTTCTGAAATATGTGTAGGGTGTATATAGTTCACAAAATAATCGGTCAGCTTTCGACTGAATTTTTTAAATTTGTCGCTTGGCTGGAAAACTTAAGTTGAAATTTGTTGGGGGTTTTCGCACAGGGTCGAGCGGCGAGTAGTGAAATCGTATGCGCTCCACTAGACATTTGCGGCAAATTCAAATTTTAATTTTTGCAATTGGCTGTTTCACTGTGGCATTTTGATACGCAGCTTAATCGACCACGTTTTGAGCCGATTTATGTCCGTTTTCCAGCATTTTTGGCCAGTTTTTCGACCGTCGCGCGTCTTTTCGGGATCAATTCTATTTTTTTTTTATATAAAATAAAAAAATTATTTTGAATTTCGCGCTAAAATTTCAGCTGATTTCAGAGGAGCGCGTTTATTTTTACTACTCATCCCGAGACCCTGTGTTTTCGACTACCAAACTAATTGAGGGGGCAATTTAAAAAAGGAGAAGTTATAATTTTTACAAGTTCAGAAAAATTGCAAATTACCTCTCTGGCACACGAAAAAACTGTTAATTTGTTTGCAGTTCTTGCGTGTTAAAAGGTAATAATTCTCTATGTTTCTGAACTTTGACATTGTTTTTTTAAAATAAGAAACCTCGAGGACAAAAAGTGAATTTATATTTGGAATCAGCGTTTTTCCAGCTTTCCAACGATATAGGTAACGTCCCATAACTCCACGATAACCTGGAGGCCTTCCCTAGTCACTTGATTTTCTTTAGACCCTAATCTACTTTAACTCACAATAATTGAAAATAATTGAAAGGTGAACCGAAATTAAAAAACTTTAACATTTCTACCCTATGCACCCACTTCGAATACAATCCTTCCGGATTTTCTCCTCCTCCTCTGAATCGCCCACTTGCCGATCAATTTTCGTCTCATAACCATTTGGCAGATCTCCGGAGAGTATTGTATTTTGCGGAGGGAATAGGTATTCAATATCTGAATTAATAAAAATAATAAAGATATTTATATTCAAATAAACCCAGAACTCACTTTTAATTTCTATCGGGAATGCAGCTACGAGAACTATACCCAGAAGACATGAGAGCAACACAAGTACTGATTGATAGAACATCTTTTCAAGAAGATTTCTGAAAACGGTGAACTTTTTGCCCCTATTTGAGTAAAAAAAAGGGCTGGTGCACCTTCGACGCGTCCAGTCATGAAAAAATTCCAGAAAAAGAGGGTGGATGATGTTTTCCTTTTTTCACAACGTCTTCTATTTTTCTATTTTCAATTTTTTTCTCTCTGCGGAATTTAATTGGAAAAGAATTTGTGACAAAGCGAGAGAAGAGAATTGAAAATTGGGATGATTCAGGGAATTGAAATGAGGAGAAAAAAGAATGAATGAGAGAGAAAAAAGAGTAAAAACACAATTAGAGGGGAATAGAAAAGAGAAGCGAATCGAAAATTATTGTAGAAACTGAGTGAGATAAGCATGATCAGATGAGATGGCTGTGACCTAGATGTTTTTGTCCTTTTTGATAAGATATCAACGAGATTTTTGTAAAGAAAGTCGAATTAATGCGCCAGTGTTAACTCCAGGGCTTTTTAGAATTAAAAAAATGCGCTGCTGGAACGCCAGTCAATGATCGAAATGAGCGTTATTTGTTATATTCTTAACGTATAAGAGATGTTCCAGATACGCGTAGTTAGCCACGTCACAAGAGGTCTAGACTACAAGAAATCATGACTCACATGTTATGAAATAGGCAAGTTCACAGAGTGATTTAAAAATAACTCAAAACATTTAGTTATGAAACCCCAAACGCTCAAAGAGGTACGCCAGACTAGCACCAATTAATACAAAGTTAAAAGAAAAACCAAAAACTATAACACCAACAAAAAACGTCAAAGACGCGCCAGATCTATCTTTGACGCAAATAAAACACAATTTTGTTGAGTTTACAGCTTAGCGAACGCAAGATTTTTTTAGTGGCAGGTGTCAAATATCGCACTGATTCCAGTAAAAACTGAATTCAGTGGATATAAAGAATCCTCTCTTTCCTGAGAAAAATTCTAAAAACAAATCCACTTTACACGGAAGCAATTGGCCAAAAAAACGAAGAGGAGTATTAGGAGAAGGGAGACTCTCTCTCTATCTTCACAAAGTGTTTGTTGGTTCTTTTTGAGAAAACATAGAGAAAAAGAGAGGAAAAAGAAAAGAGGAGGAAGACCTTCTTCCCGTTTTACCCGGTTTTATCGGCCGTCGGACGATTCTCGCTTTTTTTGTAAATGGTTAAAGCCACTTTCTCAAGTAGTCAGCTGGAACATTAATGGATGGTGACATTTTGAAGGAAAAAAATAGTACGGTAGAGAACATTTTGTGATTCATTCAACATCCCTTACTATTAGTTCTAGAATTTTTCGGGAAAAAAGTGGAATCTTGAAATAAATTTTATTTCAGTTTAGAAAATTTCGAACCTATTTTCCTAGACCCATCAAATTTTTACTTAAAACAAAAAAAACTTAAAAGATGACAAATTATTCGTTTTTATTCAAATAAATGTTGGTTTCCTATTTATTTTTCCGTTTCACAGAGAAATTAAGCTTCAATCAACATTCCGGGAGTATTTCGGAATTTAGGTTTCACGCCTTCAATACATCAAATACGGCCCGCGATGCTTTAATTTTAAACTATGTTCTAACTGTGAAAAAAACAAAATTCCGATAAAGGTTTTCAAAAAAAAATTCGCGGGTTGAAACGCAAGCAGGGAGTAGTGGGCGGAGCTTAAACTGCAAGCGGAGCGGGGGAAAGCTGATTTTTTTTACAAGTTTTAGGAAATTCAATGCTAAAATTCCAAAAAAAAAAGCTGGAAGAATTTTACCATTGCAGTTTAAGCTCCGCCCACAACTCCCTGCTTGCGTTTCAACCCGCGAAACTATTTTTTGAAAATCTGTAGGCTCCACATTACAATTCAACGTTTTACGTTACAACCAAAATAAATAAATTAAAACTACGACAAGAATGACGACAAGGGAAAGACACTCGGTCACTCAATAACCCTATTGATTTTAAATAATTACATTGGTCAGCCGAAAACGTTTAAGGTCACACTCATACAAATTTATTAAACTTTTGATGAAATATTTTGAAAACTGTTCAGAAAAACTATCAAGAGACCCGCAGGATGGATAACCTGATAGTAGTAGAAAAAGTATGGAGAGAAGAGGTAGGTCACAAAAGATCATATGATGTTTAAAGCTAGAAGGGGGTACTGTAGAACCGAAATAAGTACAATTGAAAAGAAAATACAATTTTTGGGATTCACACCCGCAATGAGGCGGAGCCTAACTAAATTTCGATAGTAGTGTCATTTTTCGAAGGAACATCATCACTTTCTTCATGACTATTCTCACAATCGTGAGAATCATGGGTATCGTGAGTATCTTGGGAATCATGGGAGTCATGAGAATCGTGTGAATCGTGGGATACTGTAGAATCTGCGCACGATGTCTCCGAATTTGTTGGTGACGGTTCGGAGAAGAGAAGGAATCGGAGTTTAGTAGACTCTTGTTGTAGTAGCTGTATTTGACCACGCAGTTGCATATTCTCTTGTTCGAGTCTCTGAGCCTTCGACGCTATCGCTTCCTCTTTTTGACGACGTGCATCACGGGAACGTTTTGCGGCGTCGTTGTTCTTACGGCGACGTTCGAAATAGGCGGAGTCCTGAAAAACAGTTTATTTTGGATAGATCTGGAACAATAGGTTTAAGTTTTGAGCTCTGTGTTTCTCTTGAAAAAATGCTATATCTTCGTAAATCTAGTACTTTCAACTTATTCTCTTTTTTTTAAAGAGGTTGGCGTGAATTGCGATCCATAATATCTACAGTATGGTACAAACATTTCCGGATTTTAACAGTGCATCCCGGTTAAGGCTGATTTGTCCGAAAGATTGTCGAAAAACTTCTTTTTTTTTAAATTTTTGACAGGCAAAACCGAAAAAAGTTTTTGCACAGTCCTGATCTCTGTATCACGGATTCACCCAGAATTTGAATTACTTTTAAACTTTTAGGCGTAGAGAAAACCTTTATTTTTGTAGTTGACAACTTCAAGGTCCATGGGAAATTAATCTCGAAAGGCTTACTACTTTGAACTGGAAAAAGATCCGAGGAGAGAACCTTCCTCCGCCACCGTCAGGTATACGGTAACCCTAAATCACATATCCCTTCGCGCTATCAAAAGCATAATATTGCAACAGGCCCCACACACTTTTTTACATCCCTCGTCCATCCTTCAGCCATATCCATTTTCCTCGGAGGGTCGCGCGTTTTACACATATATAATAGGTGGGTGGTGTTGGTGGATGGTGGTCTCATCGGGAAGGGTGGATAGGTTACACAAAAAAACACAACTGTTCAGTTTTCTTGAATATAGGCTTCTTTTTGACATTTGATATGATTTAGCGCAAGTACAGTAGTTGAAGTTGAAAGAATTGGTCATTGCCACCTTACGGCTCCAACTATTGAAATGCAAATTCGCTCTACTGGACTCTCCTTGTTAATTTGCATAAACAGTCCACCTATTCTGAGTTGCGCAACCACCTCTCCGTTTTCCCGTCTGACCTGTCGTGTCCCGGCCATTCCCCCTTTCATCATCCCTCTTCCCTCCTAACGAATATTCAAATTCCCCCACAGGTACCATAGAGTAGGGATGACCAATAATTACCTTCCCATGGCAACAGTTGGGTGGCGCTAAACAATGCAGAGCCCATAATTGACATGAGGAGGTCTCTCTACCGCATTATGCGTCGTACAGGCTTTTTTTTGAATAGCGAAAAGAGGATGGACAGTAATTATTTATTAGCTGCCAGCAGCTCATCCTAAACATTTGCTATTCAGAGCGACTTTCGCGCGGAATGAATTAGGGTTACTGTATTAGCCAAGAATAGGTCAAGAATTGGTATTATCTATCACAAGAAAAGATGAAATAAAAAAGTTACTAATTTTGATACTTTTCGAAAATCGTGAATTATTGAACAAAATCGTTTGGCAATCGTATTTTCAGAAACAGCCCGTCAAGACGTTTCAAACGAGTATAATCATGCCGGGGGTTTGATTTTTCGAGTCTTGACACAAAAACTACAGTAACCCGAGTACTTGCAAGTCAGCTAAACATTTTACGATTACTACCACGAAAAGTCTCAAAACCTAAATATCAGAAAAGACTACACTGCCCGGTAGTCCCTAACTTCTTCTACGATCTGTTAGTAACAAGAGGAAACAGTCATTGCGTAATCGAACAGGAGTCGTATTACGTAACACAAACTCGAGAACACGCGGAGAGAAAGAAAGGATAAACAAAAGATGATTTATCGGTAGAGACTACCGTAGCGGATATATATTCTATTCGAAAACGAAAAGAAATCTTACCTTCTTTTCCTCCGGAATCGGACAAGAAGCCTTCCGCGATGGCGACCGTTGTGGGCTGGAGAACTGAAAGAAATGCGTGAATGGTGCATATATTGGGTTCTGGAACTTACATGTGAGCTACTTACAGTGCTGGATCTACTCGAAACTGGGCTACTACACATTATATCATCCTCCAACTTGATCTTCTTAGTCGGCGTCAACATTGTGGACGTTGGCAATCCTGCCGAATCGAACGGTACAATACCCAACGGGGAATCCAACTTTTTTGAAGCGGCGGCCACGGATTGTGCCGCGGCCGCCGCTGCCAGCGCGTTCGACAGTATGTTGGATCCTGTCGAATCGGGATGGTGGCTAAATGGGAAACCAAGTGAGCCGAGCAACGGTTGAACCGCCGCCTGATTCGAGAAGAGGGCGGTGAGTGCTCTGTGAATGTCCATCTGTGTGTCGGTTGTGGTAGAATGGGGGCTGAAAATAGAGAAGAGGTTTGATTAGGTCATGTGAGGTTGAGGGTCCAAATATTGACAAAGTAATAGTGGGCAGTCAGTAGGTGAAGAGGAGAGGAAAATGATAAACTGATAAGTGGTGTGAGTGACCAGCTGAAATCTGGCGTGTCTTGGACGCACTTAATTAGAATTATTCAAAAGACACACTCCGTTTTTCCGTTTTTCAGGAAGTTTTCTACGCCTATCAAAGTAGACCAATTTCAAGACTCACATTTGAACATGTTGAAAGAATAGAAAGTTATCAACATGAAAAAGTAAAAGAAAACATGTCTGGCAAAACTGGGAAAAGTTCTGAAAAATTCCACGACAGGAGCGACTCAGACACCAAAAAACCGCTATTTCCTGTGGAAACTGGGCTCAGCAAAGGAAATGAGAGGATCACGACAAAACTTGTTTTCACAAAAGATACTGATTTTAGGTTAATAGTGCAAAAGTTATCTATGATAGACAGATCTGAGAGTTTAGTCAGAAAAAATGATACGAAATAAAGGAAAAACTTCTTACGGTAAAATGCTTAACGATACGAAAAGTTTGATGGCTCATAACTCGGTCCAGAAGATTATTTTGTAGATTTTTCTTGCAGATTTGGATTCTTCAGGGTCGAAATTACCTATGGGCAAATTTAAATAATGAAAAGTTCAACTCGGTCCGTCGAGTACTTCTCTTTTTAGAAAGTACATAGCCGGAATCTAGATTAATAAGGGTAAGGGTGAAACAGTAGGCGAGCAAAGAAATGCCTCAGAAACTGCAAAAGCTTTTGGAGCTCCCAGAAACCCAGCCTGTTGCACCACACGATCGCCGAGCACACTGTCACTCACAAACGGAACGATTGCGCATCGGCTGTCTCGAGAGGAACCCCCCGGGTGGCAGGAGGTCCCCGCCCCCCTCATTGACAAGAGGTCACCACCGGCCAAAGAGAGTGCAACAGTGCGCAACGGCGGGCCCCCGAGAAAATAGTGGAGGAATGGTGAGAGTGCGTCGAGAGATATCACACAGTATGCAATGGCATTTGAATATCTATTCATATGTGCAATGGAACGTTGTTCGAGGAGGGCGGACGGAGAGGGAGAGAGAGGCGGCTCTTCTGAAGAGGTGTTGAAGGAGGGGGGACTGGGACGGTAGAGGACGAGGAAGAGACAGCCGTTACATAACCAGTCAGTTACGGTCATATTGTTAGATAACACGTGTTAGGTAATAGCTGTATTGACATACTTGGAACTTCTAGTATCCTTAATAATTGACGTTGGAGAATCTCTTTTTCTCTTGATTTAACATCTCCGGCACCCGAGTTAGATAGTTCTTTGAAAATTGTGATTGAGCAGATCTGAAAATTGACTATATCAAAATTCGCTTCTAATTGAGTTTCATAAGCTGAAAAATATACTAAAATGTAGATCTTAGTGAGTACTATGTCTGTGACTTACTACGGGCCGGCCAAAAATTCATGTTTTAGTCATTTTTGTGTTTTTGGCACTTTTCTAGGCCCGCGACACATTACCGATTAGCTATCCGACCAGTCATAAGTCACGGGCACAGAACTCGCCGAGATCTACATTTTGGTATAATTTTTAGCTCTTCAAACTCAATTGGGAGTTACGCGGCAGCCCGTTTTGGCTCATGTCGGCCCAATTGACAAGTATCGTGAAATATCAAAGTGAGAAGACTTTGAGTCAGGAAAATATGTAGCTATCATTCAACTGAGGTCTGCAAGAATTTTTGTCTGTTGAAACAATCTTAATAGTCTTGATTTTGCCATTTTTTTAAAACGAGTTCCCAAATATCAGAGCGATCGGTTTCAATCTCTAACTTTTTCGAAATGCTCCCACAGTTCATTTCATAAGACAATAGACAACCTTTTTTCCATTAACACTGAAAAATAATGGGAAAATTCAAATGGAACAATCCTCCCCTCTCCGCCAGACAATACGCAACTATTACATTCAATTATGCAATTCAAAAAAGACCGATCGAGAGACAAAGTGCACCTGGGCTAAAGGCGGAAGAGATTAGTAGGGTCTGTTGGTGTGTTCGAACGTCTGGATGTCCATCGAACTTTGCAACAAGTGGCGGTTACAGTACCCCCTTCTCTAGTGCTTACAAAAGAGGCACATGTGTTGAGCGGTGCCCCCGACGTCTTCTTTTTACCGCACACAATGACCCCCCTGCCGACAAAAAGAGCCCGCTTCTTCTAATTGATCATTGAATTATCATTAGAGAGTTGGTCCGTTTTCTTTGTATTGAAGAGAACCCACTTGTCAATCATCCAAGACAATGAAGGCGTCAGCTAAAATAGAGCATTCAGATGGTTTTTATGGATGACATTGGGGAATGCAAATGAGATGGTTGGTCGGAAAAGAGAAGGTTTGAATTTTGGATGAGTGGCTAGAGGGTGGCTGGGGTGACGATGACGTTTTTTTTTCCTTTCGAAAATAAACAGTTTTCAGTTTTTATTGGTTGAAAAGAAGCAGGAAATGGGTTTTTCTGTTAATTTACGATTACTTTTTCAAAAAACGTGGACATCAAGACTCTACAGACCAGACACACAGATAGTCTCTAAAACTTGAAAATTGATTCTACATGGACATCCGGACTCGACAGACACTCAGACAGACGCTAAGCTTTCAAAATTTCCAAATTGTGGAGATCCGGACGTTCCAAAACACAGATAGACAGTTTACCCTTTTAAAAAGCCTTACATGGACATCCGGACTCTACAGACACACAGACAGACGCTTAGCTCTCAAAAATCTCGAAATGTGGACATCCGGACTCCCCTGACACACAGACCTCCCTTTTTTTCTAAAAACCCATTAATCTGTCGATCACCGTAGTTAACGGACTCCATTAACGGATTTCATCCATCGATATTCTTCCTTAGCTTTAGACACTTAAAATTCTAACTACACTGTTCAATTAGGATCCACCCCAGGCGAACACTACTGCCGCAAAATGAACGAATACCTCAGATTTCTCTCACCTATCCCAAACCGTGATTCAAATAAAACAAACCTTACCACCCATTAGTAATTCCGATATATCCCCTAAGGTTTGTGTCTCCTCTTACCATGCCCGGTCATACAAATATGACCCGGTAATGCCATTCTGTCATTTGGGGAGGAGAAGAAGAAGAAGAAGAAGAAGAAGAAGAAGGCACACGCACTCCCCCTCCTCTTCTTGATATCTCTAAAGAACCGTCCATCTCGTAAGGGAAGTGATGGACCATTACATTTATTTGCTCAACCTCTTTGTAACTTTTGGTCCCCCAAGGGAAAGGGGGGGGGTGCCTGTTTGTATACAGAAAGTGTTCAAAACTGCGGTTTTGAAAATGAAAAATCAGCTGAAAATCATGATAAACATAATACACTTGGAAAAATACCAAAACCTTTTTATTCGAAAAAACGAGTATCCTCCTCCGTCACTCCTCTTCATTTTCTGATACTTTCAGTTACGCTCTTCTCCGACTTGCTCGCCTCCGTATCGGTTTCTCCAGAATCCGAAGATTCGGCCATCTTTTTCAGCTTCTTTCGTTGAATCTTCCCTGATGGCAACTTGGGAATCAAATCGATGAATACATACGAGTCAATCCATTTGTATGATGACAACTTCTGGCGGATGAACTCAGTTAACTCGGCTTCTGTTAGTGTATGATCTTTTTTGACGACGTATGCTTTTGGAGCTTCTCCTTTATGCTCATCTGGTACTCCAATCACTGCACAATCCTTGACTTTCGGATGCAGAAGGAGCACGTCTTCAATCTCAACTGGGGGTACCTGCAATTTCAGTTGTCAAAAATGTCTTCAACTCTTCTGGCTGGCTATAACCTGCATTCCATTGACTTTGATAAGCTCTTTAATTCTTCCAGTCACATGAATCCGCCCCTTATCATCAATTTCACCCAAATCTCCAGTATGCAGAAAACCGTCCTTATCGATAATATCAGCTTCTTCCCGTTTCAAATATCCTTTCATTACGGTAGGCCCACGGAAGCACAACTGACCAACTGTATTGGTTTTGGTGATCTCTTTCTGCTCCTTATCGATAATCTTCATCTCATAAGTGGCTCCCAAATTTCCGACAGTTTCAAAACAATTTCCATCCTCGAAACGTGGCAGAGTGGTGAATTGAACCATCTCGGTCATACCGTATGCTTGACACAACCATGCATTCGGAAAGCGTTTTTTGACCTCCTCACAAAGTTGCTTTCCGGCTGTTGCACCAGCAGACATTATAACTTTTAGGTAGGGCGCTGTGTTGAATATTGGTACCATGGGGTCTTTGGCAAGGAAGATGAGCATTGGAGGGACGAGCCATGCGAGTTTCACCTGAAAAGTGTACTCATCGACTCATGGTGGATGGCAAATTGTTAATGTGCGCCAGAATAAAAGTCCGAAAAGCCCAAAAATTACTTTAAAAAAGCCATTCAAGCCCCGCCCGCGGCACTTTAACGATGTGCTATCCGGGCCATAACACGTCAGGAACATACAAGTCGTCGAGATCTACATTTTGGTATATTTTACAGCTCATAATGTTGCGTTTCAAGCGAGTTTCGGCTCGGTTGACAAGTATGTCCTAAACTGTACCTTATAAAATTTGATACGATTCAACATGACAATCGTGTCAAACTTCTTAAAAACTAATCCAGTCATTCCAAGTAGAATCGTCTCAAACATCGTGTTCAATCCATATGCATGGTACCATGGAAGCAGGAGCAATGTGTGCTCTTTACTCCACGTCGCTTTCTCTTTTCCGAACATTGCCGGTGCGATTTCTTGTTCAAGATGTGCTTTTGCAACGTCCAACATTGCTCCAACGTTTCGGTGAGTCAATTGACATCCTTTCGGTCGACCAGTGGTTCCAGATGAGTATGGTAAGAGGGCAATCGAGTCCATGCTGGAAAAGAGGATATGACCATTTATTGGAGAATTCTAGATTCCCCTCACCTAACAGTGACATTAATTGGTTGATCTGGTGTTTGTGTCAACTCCACATAGTCCAGCACGTTTTCCGGAAAATCGGTTCTCACTGGAAACGTGCGGAGACAAATGATTTTCCGGACACCAGGACACTTATCAGTGGCACGACGTATACGTGCGAGACGGTCTTCATCAGTGAAGACAATTGTCGAGTTCGAGTCACAAAACTGAAGTTGGAGCTCGTCTGAAAAGAAGTGAAGGTTTCAGAAGTGATAAAAAGTAGTGTGTGCAGAAAGATACAAACTTTGTGGCCGTTTTCAGTGGAAATTGTCCAACTTTGAGAGTGTGTCATGGTAATACTGATTGTCACACCTAGTAGGTTTTTAATGGATCCTATAGAACAAAGGAACAGCTCCATTTTCGTAGTTGGCAACTTTTTTGTACGGGCACTCCCTAGCAAGTTACATGTAGACAAAGTAGTCTCTCCCTCAAATCGACCAATTTTAGTGCAAAATAGTGCGCTTTTTGAGCTGTCGTCTTAAAATGAGTCCTTTTTTAACTTTTTAGGGAGTGTCCGTACAAAAAAGTCATCAACTACAAAAATGAAGCCCTACTTTTGTTCTGTGTGATTCATCAAAAAACTACCGGCTGTGACACTCAGAATTACCATGACACACTCTCAAAGTTGAACAATTTTAACTGAATAGCTTTTGTCTTTTTGTCCAGTACACGACTCACAATCTGTAAAAATCGCGCTGGCATTTGACACGGCACCACCACACTTCATCACTGCCAACATTGCAATCAAGAATTCTGGACAATTGGGGAGCGCTTGGGCTGCCACGTCACCGGGTTTGAAGCCACTGAAAAAGATTTATTGGGATTACGAAGTTGCTCACTAGGGGAGGTCATGGAGTCACTGTGGAGATATGGGATGGGACGTGACCAACCGTTGGAAAGCTGAAAAAACGCTAATTCTAAATATGTATCCATTTTTTGCCCTCAAGGTCTGGTATTCGAGAAAAATGAGGTCAAACTTTGACGTGAAGGGTAATGATCGAAACGTTGACCCTACATTTTTGAATACCAATCTCAAGGGCAAAAACTGAATATATATTTGGAATCAGACTTTTTTCAATTTTCCAATGATATAGGTCCCATAACTCCAAACTGACTCCATGACCTTGTCAGAAACTAACAGTTTTATAAGAGCTGTTGCCAAACTGTTCACTGTCGGTTCCACGTCTCTATACAGCTTTTTCTTTGTTGTGGTTTCTGCATCAATCTGGAATTAAAATGGAAGAATCCAACTCATTTTTTGACCAAGCTGTTCCATTCAACTACTCACAAAGCAAACGGCATCCTTATTAGCGGCTGCATGTGTCCGACATGCTTCAAAGATTCTCTCGTGTACTGGTGTTGTGGACAGTTTTACTGGAGCGGATTTCGACACGAAAACCATCTGAACAGAGGCTCTTTTGGTATCCTGATTAGCCTTTAACAACTCACACTTTTTTTTCGAAAAATGTATCGTTGATGCGAAGAAGTTTCAGACGATAGTTTCGTGTTTGAAAAGTGAAATTGAAATGAGTGAGAATTATCGATTGATTCTGGTTTATATAGTGGTATCCACGTGGCGCGCTTTCAGAGGTCAAGGGGTTTCAGAAGTTTATTCGAATATCCATTAAAGTTCACGTGAATTATTTTTATGGTCAATACAACGATATCGATATCTATGCTAAATGACGATTGATGACGTCATCGAGAGCAAACTCCAAAGCCTCATTGGTTCCTTTAATCTGACTGATCACTTCACGACTCCATTTGAAGTACTCGGTGACACGCTTCTTGTCCCAACCGATTGGAGCCTTACGTTCCATATCACGCAAGTTGTACAGTTTGTCGGCAAGATGCACTAGTTTGGCCTGGAAAATTATAGTTATAGGGATATAAAGTACTGGCTATAAAGAATGCAACACTTGCAGTTTTTATTTGAAAATGGTCAACTTTGAAAATGTGTCATGGTGATTCTGATTGTTACACCTAGAAGGTTTTTATCGAATCCTACAGATGAAAGGTAGAGCTCGATTTTTGTGGTTGACGACTTTTTTGTCTTACTATTTTGCACATAAATTAGTCGATTTGAAGAAGAAATTACACTCTAGGGATTGCCCGTAGAAAAAAGTTGTTAACTACAAAAATGAAGTTCAACCTTTGATCTGTAGGTTCCTATAAAAACCGTCTAGGTGTGACAATCGGTATTACCATGACACACTCTCAAAGTTGGACAATTTCAGCTGAAAATGGCCAGTTCATATCCTATGGACTGTAAGAGTGTCTATCAAAGCGTACCCTATGACAATGTTTTCCATAATTCTCAATTGCCAACTTCTTTCTCTCTGCCTTTGCCAACGACTTATCATCTGTACACTCCTTCACCACTTCCAACACTTCATCTCCAAACTCCTTCTGAATCTCTTCCAAAGAAGTTTTCGTATCCTCAACAACATCATGCAAAACTGCACCAGCCAACGTCACTGGATCATATACTTTCGCCTCATTTGTCAGAATATACATTACTCCGATTGGGTGGTTGATGTATGGTGTCGCGTTATCCTTACGCTTCTGATGACGATGACGACGTGCTGCGAAGTCGGTGGCCTTCATGACTAGATTCCAGTCGACCAATTCCGTCTCTTCTTTTAGTGGCTTTTCTGGCTTTTTGTAGTCATCTTCGTCGTCAACTAGAAAATGGAACAGTTACTAAATTCAGATTTCAAGCTACAGTAATCTCACCAATTTTCAACTTTTTCTCCAGTTCCTCCTGATTTTTGTGCAACTCTGGATACAATCCATCGAACTCAACGAGCTTTTCTTCGTGCTTTTTGTCAACCATTCTGGAAATGATTGTTACAGTTTGAGAGGGATAATTCACGTGAGTAGAAAGAACGTAGGAAGCTTTCGAATTGAGATTTCTAGGACGAGTGGCCACTAGCAGCTGGCTAAATGGAGAGGAATGAATTGAGGCCTATGTACGGCAGCGTTGCAATAGGAAAAGTGAAACTAAACTGGTTCAATCTATATATCTTTACACGTCTGCGTCTCTCACTTTCCCTTTGTTTCTCTTCTAAAAGAATTAGTCATCCGATGCCGTCTCAAGATTACGAAATTGGGGGATAGTGGGAGGTGGGGAGAGGAAGGACGATTAAAAAAACAGTAAACACTTTTTGAGAAATTGGGCAAGAAAATGAAGAGAACAGGTTGTATGTAGTGTAGAATATTGAGAGGAATGATAAGGGAGAGAGGGCAAAAGTTCGACAGACGGGGAGGAGGTTGACCAGAAACCAATTCACGTCATCTTGATAGCTTCAGATGAGTAATCAAGGGTGGCTGCAATTGTGATACGGCGCGTCGGTCCATCTTGTAGAATCTCAGAGCAGAATAAAACAGGTACTGTCGATTGATGAGGAAATGTAGAAATAATGTTGTAAACAGTGATCAAAATGTCCTAGAAGAGCAGGAAATCAGATTTTAACAAAACTATAGGTAGACATTCGAAATTGTCAAGTTTCATTCACGAGTTTTTGATGATAAGCTTTCAGAACTGTGCCTTGCACTTCCTTTCCAGAACCGTTTCAATAAAACCTAGTTTCACGTGAGGAAATGAACAAATGGAATGTTGAATCTCATTATGAGATATCAGAATAAATGCGATCCCCTTATGGAGTCAGACTGACGAATAGCGAATACGAAGACGAAGAAGACCCAATGTAGAGTTTATTGAAAATAATGAAAAATGCCCAAGCGGCGGCGATTATATACTGACTAGTATTTGCATAACAATAAATATACAAGAAATGCATATAGAAAAGGATAACAAAAGAGCCCAAAAAGCTAACTCTTTCTTTAGAAATGTTTCATGATTTTACCAAAGATCATGACAAAATATACATATTTCAAGGGGATTTCGGTGGAGCGCAGTTGTAAGAACTGTGCAGAGCTCATAAACTGTGAACAAAATATCCTGGAAGAACAGGAACTCAGATGGCAGCAAAGCCACGGTTTGACATTTCCCAACTGTCAAGTTTCATTTTCGATTGCTCGTCATTCGTGGTGGTGTAGCTTTTCCAGAACTGCACCTTGCTCTCCCTTTCCCTTTCCAGAACTTTCTCGACATAACTTTAATATTTTTACGTGTGGAAATGAACAAGTTTTTCATGTCAAAATCTCTAAATATTCATCACTTTTTTTTCGATTATTGAATTTGGTATATCTGACAAGGAAAGTCCTCGAAGTGTCTTTCAAACGACTCAATAATTTGTCCCCTGATACTTTCGAGTCCGTAGATTCTGAATCTGAATTAAAATTCTGCTAAATCTTTTTGTGAACCACGTAATTCCGGCAGACCGTGTGTCACGTGTCAAATGCTTGACCAAAGAAGTTTGACGGCTTATAACTCGGTTCACAGAAGGATTTAGCAGAATTTTATCACAGATTCGGAATCTACGGACTCGAAAGTATCAGGGGCCAAATTTTTGAGTTGTTTGAAAGAGGACATTTGAAGAACATCTCTTGTGAAAATTATCTTTAATTGGAGAAAAAATGAATTTTCCGCCAAGTCCGCAATCTGACGTGGCGGTGTTTGCGTACAGTTTGCAATGTTTGCCGAGCCACGCACTCCTTTTATGGACTTTTTGCACCGATTTCCAGCTAAATTTCAGCGGATTTTCCATCCAAAAAAGCATGGAAATCGACGACTGTATTCGTGAGAATATTCCGTGGTCAAATCTCTCCGCTGATATTAAAGTAATCCTCGGAAATTCGTCGAAAGAATATGAGAAACGGGTCGTCGAGTATTCCATTCAGAATCAGCTGAGGTACAAGGGAAATTTAGGTATTTCTGAACCTTTTCACAGTGAAAGAAGTCTAAAAATGGTTCATTATTACAGTCCGACACATGAAAAAGAGCGAGGAGGCATATTATGATCAGTTATTGCGGTTTTCCGAGTCACACCTGATGCTCTACCCGTATCACTTATCGGATATCACTGTTACAGAAATGAGACTTTCGCCGTTTAGTTATTATGCTAATATACTGACAGTGAGTATTCGAATTCATTGAAAATCCGTAAAAAGAGAATTTCAGGAGATGCTGAACACTGAAAAATCTTACGATTCTCTTCCAAACTTCACCGCAGCCGATGCTGTCAGACTTCTAGGAATCGGGCGAAACCAGTACATCGAACTGATGAATCAAACTCGATCAAATCGAAAATTCCTTCGTCGCAGCAAGACGGCCCGCGAGCTCCTTCCTCAAAAACCCGCAAAAATGGTCATCGAATCATGGTGGATGACGAATGTCGGCTCGATTCTGGAGAGCGATGTGAAGGCGTTGAGTGACGAGGAGAAGCAAGTCATCGATCGTCTTCTCGACACGAATTCAGCAATTCCGGCGGGTCTTCTGAAGTATTCCGTTGTAACATCGTTGTATGATCGAGGATTGGTTTATTTCGATGTGCCAGTGGACGACAATGATTATATCTACGTGGCGCCTCTAGATGGTTTCGTTATGAATCGAGTGTTAGGCGACTATTTTGAGACGTTGCTCTATAAGATTTTTGTCGCTATCGACGATCAGACGACAGTTTTAGAAATGTCTCAAATCCTTCACATCAATCTGCAACTCGTTAAAAACGCGATTTCTCTCTTTTGTCGGTTGGGATTCGCAAGAAAACGAGTGACTGGCGCTGAGAACTTGACGATTCACACCTCATGGACGTCGAATTCAACAGTGACGACACCAATGTCGCCGGTTTCTTCGATGGCGTAAGGATTTCTTGATACGTTATTATTATAATACTTGCAAACCGGCCAAAACAGCCCAGAGCGTACCTTGCTCAAAACGCAAATAATATTATAAGCTGAAAAATATACCTAAATGTAGATCTCAGCGAGCTCTCTGTTCGTGACCTACTACGGGCCGGATGGCTAGTCAAAAAATGTGAAGATTATGGAATTTCCACATTCTAAAACTGCACGGAACGCGGTCCATACTATTTTGAAGATAATTTTTGTTGTTAGAACGCGTCAAAGGCGCGCCATGTAGCCCAAATTCTGGTTTTTTTAACCGTTTCTACACCCATTTTCTTCCAGCAAAGCCAAAAAAGCCTTTTTTGGCATTTTTCTCCGCCCAACGACTAGCTATCCAACCCGTAGTGGATCAGGAGAATAGCGCTCGCTGAGATCTACATTTTGATGTATTTTTCAGCTTATAACATTGCGTTTTAAACCAGCTACGCAGAAATAAACCGAAATGTAGATCTAGTATCTAATTTTTGGTCAATTTCAGCCTACCGCTTTTTAAATAAATATTTCAGAAGCATGATCACAAACACATCGGATGAGATGAACGAGTTGACGAAGACGTTATTACGAGGAGACGACGATGAGGCAGACGAGGCGTTGTCTCCAGTTTCAGAAGACACCGCTCTTCGGGCGTCCTCTCCTAACCCGTCTCTCAATGATTCAGTCATGACTTTTCAATCCCTCTCATCATCTCAAACTGCTTCCGATCTCTCTGGTAACGCTGGAACAGTGAATCGAGCTGCCTTCATCTTCGACTCAACACTAACCGCTTTCCTAATGATGGGAAACCTGTCAGCCTCACTAAAAGGTCACGCAGTCGCACTGTTCGAAGTGGGAAAACTGGCCGACGAGCAAATGAAGGATTTTCTGGAGCAGTTGGAGACAGTGAATCAGTTTGCAGAAGGGGATGCACAGAGATATTCAATGCACGCGACGGCGCTGTTGGATTCGTTGAAAAGTTTGCGGCAGGAGAGAGAGGCGGATTTAGTGAGAGGAGAGAGTTTGTATACGTTGGATGAGAAGAGTCGACAGAGAGTTTTGGCTAAAAGTTATGGGTGAGTTGGCTATGAAACTGAGAACTCACAATCCGTCTGGCGCACCTTTACCGCTTTTACAAAAAAGACGAAACGGAAAGCAATTCTCATCAAAATATCCATTTTTCAGAATCCTCGTCGCAATGGCACCGTTATCAATCGAAGCATGCGCCATCCCCGTCCAATCCGTCCCATTCATCGGTCCACCCAATCCGGAAACCTGCTCCCCATGGTTCCGTCTTTCAATATATTCCGCGTGCTCTAGTGGTCCTCCGAGTGTATTTCTTCCCCATGGTTCTCGTCTCACCATGCTTCCACGCCTTCTCCAACAACAGATCGGAACTAAAAATTGTCGAATTCTGGTGTCGAGTGCGAAACACGAACCACATATTATAACTGCCCAAAACGCACTATTCGCACTGAACGATATGCTGGTGTACTCGTCGATATTCGTTCAATCAGTACCACCAGACAGTGACGATCGAGATAAAATGGTTCATGTGCCGTTCCCATTCAACGAAGAGGAACTGGAACAAAACGACGCATTCTGTAATCATCCTGCGATTCAAAAGCTTCGAAAACGTCTCGGATTGGATCAAATGGCTGGATACGTGATACTTGTGAAGAGAAACGTCGAGGTGACAGTTCCGACGACTGGAGGTTCGGATATAAGTGGAAGGACGAAGGCGGAGAGTAACATAATGCAAGATGTATCATTGAATGAAGACCGTGATGAGTTGTTGACTCGTCTCATGCCGGGTACTTGTTTCGACGACTTCTCACTCCTCGATTGTGTTTTTGGAATTCCGTTGTTCGACTCGATTTTGAATAAGACGATATGTCAGAGGATATTGTCGCATGGGCTATTGGAGCAACAAAAGTAAGCAATTGAGTTATCAAAAGATATGTGATTTAAAATCGTAATGACTAAAAAAAGTGGGCGTGTCGTAGATCGGGTCGTTCATTAATATATTGATTCCTATAGAAACAATTGTCGCGCCTTCTCTTCAGATCATTTTGAATATTTAATTTAGCAATGTGGTAGATCAAAAAGAAAAAAATGTTTTGAATATTGATGGCCTCCAAATTTAAAGAAAACTATAATTTTTAGCCGAATCAACATCCAAAACTCCAACAAATGTGTTGTGGAAATGACAAATGAGTTAATCGAAACTGCCAACAATGGACTCATCAAAAGCTCTCAACTCTTTGTCGATGGTGGAGATCAAAAGAACTCTCAAATCGTACCGCCCGTACGACCCATATATTTTGATTCTAGTCAACTCATCTCCTATGGAACAATTTGATGTAGTCTTGTATAATGACTTGAGCTCGAAACTCGCTTGTAATAAGAAATGTATGAAGCAAATCGTTTATTGATAATTATACAGGGTTTTCGATTCATTCAGTTGTGTGTGTTCATATAAATTTGCTTAGAAAAGGGGAAAAATATGGGGGCAGGAAGTGATGAAGAAACGCATTGGAAAAAGAGAAAAAAAAACTTAAAGCGAAAAAAGAGAAACGGGGATTACTGTAACACGAAAAGATATAGAAAACGAACAATTTTAAATTCAGAGAAGAGCAAAAACAGTTCCGTGACGCGTGGTATCCGGTGTTTGAAAGAGGGAAAAGGGATTAGATATATAAAAGGGGAAGGAATTGAATAAAAAGTTGCGCGAAGTTTTCGGATAAAAGTCATTCGGGGAGAGGGTCGTTCGCAATAATATAAAACAGATTTAGCTTTAAAATGAATCGAAAAAAGAGAAACACAACAACTTATTTGATTGAAAAAGAAAAGAATTACTCGATTATTTTGGGGGGAATGGAAGAAATTCGTTTTTGAAGAAGAAGATCGAAGAATTATTGAGTAGTCTCCTGTCGTACTTCAATTTTCTCCACAACCATATCTGGATTCATTTGGGTCGCCTCCATTATAGCTTGGGAGAGTTCCTGAAAAGAAATGATTGAATGGGGGGACGAAACAAAGAGAAACTCACCGCGTCATGATCAATATCTCCGTCGGAGTGAATAGTGACACGATGCTCGACGTGCGTCTCGACGACACCATCCTTCTCCGTCTTGTAAGTGATCGTTTCGATCGTTCGATTGCCTTGAGTCACGCTTTTCGAGGAGACGTATTCGCCGAGTCCCTAGAATTATGTGAGAATTGAGAACTTAGAGTTTGCGTCAGAAATTCAGATTTTTCAATCAAAAATCACACTTTCAAAAGAAAAATCAGGATTTTTCAATCGAAACTGTTGTTTTTCAGTGGAAAACAAGTTTTTAGACCAAATCTAACGAAAAATAGGGAAAGATAGGCTTTAATCGAGTTTTTTAAACGATTTTCAGACAAATTTTGAAATTCTGGAAATTGATTCTCCAGATTCCATATGCCAACTCTTACCTGCTCAGCCCATCCTGGTGGTGCCGCGTTTTCGCCTCCTTGAGCCTCGTACGTCATCGTTCTCGTCTGTGTCTCCACAATTCCAGTGTCACCTCCATTCTGATCAACGAGTGCTCCACCTGCTCCAGACGGCGACGAAGCCTTCTGTCCGAGTGGTGTGAGCTGTTCACGAGATCTCTCGACGTCGACAACACCAACTGGCACTTGATCACCATCGACAATGTAGTTTTGGAAGGATTGAGTCTGGACGGTATGCTTCACTTGAGACGATTTCACAGTTCGGCTGAAAATGATATTTAAATATGAGTAGTTTTTTTTGGAATTTTCAGACAACTCACGTAATCTGTCGTCCATTTTCGTCAGTATACACTTCAACTTGTTCCGGAAGGTCGCTTGTCTCTTGCCACGTAGACACCGTTGTATAGGGTTGGCCGCTCTCCTGAAAACGATAGAAATAAGAGATCTGATGGCGGAATTCATGTTGAAATGAAAAAAATTGGGTTGGAAATGAAAAGAAAGGCAGCCAACAGCAGCAGAGAACATAATTGATGTTGTGAACTTGTTGGATGTGTTGGTACTGTACTACAGTACTACTGTAGCTACAGTATTCAACACATAAAACAAATCAACCGTTTTTTAAATGAAGTAAAAAGTTAGAATCTTGGATTTTCAGCGTCCATTTGAATTCAAAAATAAAGAGAGCAAACTAAGAATTTGAAAGAAAATTTTGAATTTGAAACTGATAATTTCCAAAAAAAGAGAAAAAGCAACTGATGTTCTCTGAAACTGCATCGACAAACCAACCAATCTTTTCGATTCCCACCCAACTTTTTCAGATATTTCTGGCTAAATATGTATTGAAAGAAGCATCACTCGGAAAATAAAAGGGAGAAGTAGGGCACACACTGGTGGATGTAGAAGAAGCCACACTCGGGGAAAGTACCCTTTATAGAAATCAAAAGTAAATTTGTGCGTGTGCAGGAAAATGGAAAAGCTGTGCAGAGGCGGACTTCATTGTACTCAATGAAAGACGCCTCGAATAGTGCGGAAAGGAAAAAGTGCAATAGGAGAAGCCCAGAATAACCACAACGACGACGACGACAATACGATAAAAACTGAACCGAATAGAACAGAAATACCAGAAACGACAACGGAAAAAACGGATAGAAATACGAAGATAGGCGTTCAGCAGAGTGTGTGGTGGTCAGTAGTAGTAGTAGGCAAACCAATCGGCATATATTTACAGTTTCAGACATCATATATAGACATCATCTCAGATACCTCGAAAGAGACCGGTAGAGGCGCGTTGGCGCGCACAGTGAAAGTGCGCTCGGCGTGTTCCAACCGTGGCGAGCTGGCGTTCAGACGTTCCGCCCGTTGAATTGTGGCCATCAGTGACTAGAAGAAGGGGAGAGTAAAAACACGAGGGGGAGGGGAAATGGGGGACATTTTCTAGGTAAGGAGAGTCGTAAAAAGAGTAAAAATTATAATTGACACTGAAAAAACTTAAATCATTTCAAAAACTATCTATATAAAAGGGAGTGGGAGATTGTGTGTGTCAGAAGTTCTGAAGACTCAGAATCAGAAGGATGTGTGAGATAAAAAGGGAAAGTAAGGAACATAAGGAAACAGAAGTTATCTAAGTGAAAATTCAAAGAAATACACACACAAACCCACACAATCGGGACACTATGAATCTGTCCGGAATCTGTATGGAATCTGTCCGATTATCCAGATGTCCAGATATCAAAGTATCCCAATTCCTTTGTAACCTATTCATGCATATCCTGTTCTATTTCTACTATCATCGGGGATCCCCATTATCTTCATTTCTACCAACCGGATCGTTCGGATTGAAACCCGACGTATAACCATCACCAGTGAGTCGGAATTGCTGCTCACGCGTTTCATGTCGAACTTCTTTCGTGTTTTTCAGCTCTTTCGGCCGTTCTGATGACGTCACCACTACAGTAACCTCATTCATCGGCTCGTCACTTCGTCGACCCGGCGATTTGTGTGTTCGATGCTCGGGCTTTTTTGGAGGAGACGGTGCATTTTGTGCAGGTTGAGGAGAAGAAGGTACATGCTTAAACTATTCGTGTATGAAAATTGTCTTTCTCTGTGTGTGTAGTGTCTATATCATGCAAATAAATTAAAAAAGAACATTCTGAAAAAAGGAGATTGGAAGAAAACTGCAAATAGACTGCAAAAGAACTGCAAATATTAGGGTCTTGGGTAATTTGATAGATAATTAGTTGAAAAAAAACTTGGGACATTTTGAGATCACCTTTAGAAGGTTATTCTAGAGTTCTTTCGCACTTTCCACACTAAGATAATTCCTGTTGTTTTATTTTAAAATTCAAGTAATTAACTAATCCTCAATCACTTACCGGCTCATACTCAACGACGGCGAATTCTCTCTTCTCGTCATGCTCGCTATCCGATGTCTCACCACTTGTCTCGTTCTCACCCTTCTTGTTGCTCTTCTTCTTATCCTTCTTCTTACTTTTGTCACGCTGAAAGAATATGAAGTTCGATATATATTGTTGCAACCCTTTTTCAAAAAAAAAAGTTGGAATTTTCTATTTCGTCTTGAGAGTTTGAGTAAATATTAAATTGGGATACGGGGGGATAGACACGGGGGGCTAAGGGGGTCAGTTGACACAAAAAATCATCGCGCCGCTTTTCACACAAATAGATTTTGAGAAGTGTCAATATTCTTCCCTCCATAGTATGGGGGGAAAAGGTAGATCAAGGGAAATTAGTGAGTTTGTTGGAAAAATGATAGATCACAACAATTGCAGGTCAAAATTATTTATCAGAAACAGTATTCGATCTACCAAAGCGCAGATCTTCACAGAACTATTAGAAACTAAAAACTCGCCTGATTTCTAATCTCAACCCATTCCCACACCCCATTCCCCTTCTTTTTCTTATTTCCGCAATTCCATGAAACTGCTTCTCGTTGTTTTAAAAGGAAAAGAAGAAGAGACGGACTCTCTAAAAAACGTCTCCTCCTTCTGTTTCCAATGTCTCAGCTATATATTCCCAATGGGCGAGAGAGAGAGAGTTCTCTCTCTCTTTCTTCCCCGTTTCTTTATATATACAGAGATAGCTCATCACAACACGCAAACACACTGAAAAAAGAAGGAAGACGAAGAAGAAGTATCTTCTGTCTGTCTGTCTTTCAGAAACATAGAGATAGGAGAAATGGGGGCACAGCAGTGTATTATTGGCTGTGTGGATGGGGGGAGGAGGCTCCTAAAATTTCTTTTTTGTCTTTCATTCTGGTTTTAACCAACTAAACTAAATCTATGGGGCAGAAGACTAGAGAACTACTCAGACGAAACAAATGAGCGCGCAATTTTTAGGGGTTGACTCCAAGACAGATTAGATCTAGGTATTGTTTCAGACATAGAAACTTTTGTTTGGAGATTCTACAGTACTCTTATTCCTAATTTAAGAAAAATAAGTCACTTTCCACATTTTCAATTGAACAGACACTCTAGAAACCCTCTAGCACACATACATCACACCATACGAATCACATTTTTCCAAATAAACCCACCTTAAACCCGAGTCTTGCCAAGAACGACATCCTTTCGGGTTGTGGTGACATGGGAAGAGGTGTCCACGAGAAGTGATGAAGGCCCGTTTCGTCTTCCGATACCGAACCGACGAATGAGGGCACAACTACAGAATGACTAGTGGTAGCCGCTGCTTCAGGGTCTTGAGAACCAGCAGCGGTGATGGCAGCGGAGGAGGAGGAGGGAGCAGCAGAGGCGCCAGAGAAACAAGCGGTGGCTGTTGAGAGGTAGGCGTGGCTTCGCACTGATGTCGATGTCTCTCGTAGCACATACGCTGGCTCTAACTGTACTTCAGCACGTCGCTCATGTCTGACCTCCACATAACAGTCCCCTTCTTGGGTGAATCCTTCGATACGGGCGGGTCGTGGAGCATTATAGGTCAGAGATGATGGGATGTAGTTGATCGCATTGAGAGTGCTGGCAAGAGTACGACTGGTGTCCATTTGCTCAGCAGACTTGGCGAGAGCATCTTGAATTTCTTGCTCTTCCTTTGTGAGCTTCTCTGGCTTTTCTTCTTTTTCAGGTGTCTTCTTCATCGGCAACACTCTAGCAATCAATCGAACATCTTTCTTCTGATTCTCTTCCGGCTCATCCAGATCTTTATATGCCCGGGACTTTCTATTGAACAGATTCCACAAGAATCCAGATGAAGATCCACTGTGATATCTCTGTGTAAACCGTTCTAGTGGCATTCTCTTGACCTCATTAGCCAGTTCCGTCATTTCCAGTGGTCCATTATACCGAGTGATTGGGAATGAGTAGAAGACTGGGTACAAATTGTGGTGCTCGACCTCGTCCTCTTCTCCAGAATGACGAATGCGAGGGATCAGGCGATACTTCCGGACTCTGGAGTCTAACGAACTATGGAGTGGAATATTGAATGGCATGATCTCTAACTCCGAGTTCAAATTCGTTGTTTCAAGTGGCCCAGAGTACGAAGTTGATGGGTAGGAAGAGATATCAATAGTATCTTTCGCCACCTGTTTCTTTTGCCCACGAAGGAAACTGAAACGTGATCGTGGTGGAAGGTTCTCTTGATCCTCGTCTTGTTCGGATGCAGACTCTTCAGATGAATTGATTGCTCCGAAATTGTACTCTCTCACGACTGCGTACTCAGAAATCGGTACAGTTTCTAATTCTCCTTCCTTGACAGTTTCCACGAGCGGACCTTCATAGATCTCTTGAGAGAATGCGTAAGCATTAGGCTTCTCAACAACATCTTCATTTCCTTCGTGGCGGAATCTCGCAATCAGGCGGTACCTCTTCTTCTCAGGAACTTCAGGAGCTGGCTCTTCAGAAATCTTTTCGACCTTTCTTGGCGAGTACGGAGGAATCTCACGAGGTTCCAAAGGAACGTGTTCTATTGGTTGAGCTCTTCCAGTCACGTCTAAAGGTCCATCATAAACTGGAGACGTTTCAGGGAAACTTGAGGGTCTGGCAGCTCCTTTCGATCGATTGAAGAATCGTAAGAGGTTTGCTTCCTTTCTTCGCTGTTCGATTTGCACATCAGATTTTTCTTCAGTTTCTTGCGGTGGAACACGAGCTACGAGGCGTACTGGTTTCGTTTTTGTGGTCTTCTTTTTCTTTGCCACAGCATTCTTGACATCAGCGTACTCAGAAATCGGGACTGATTCGAGTTCTTGATTACGACCAGTTTCTTCCAACTCTCCTGAATAGATTTCTGAAGACATATTGTAGGCGTCAGGCTTCTCAACGACATCTTCATCTCCGTCATGTCTGAATCTGGAGATGAGACGCAACTTCTTCTTTTCCACTTCCACTTTCTCGACCTTCTTTACTGGTGTGAATTTTGGCGAATATGGGGGAACTGCTCCATGCAAATATGGCATTCGATCCATCTCGTCTGATCGATTCGTGAGATCCAAAGGTCCTTCATAAATTGGAGACGTTTCCGGGTACTCAGAGGATTCTGGAGATTTCTTTGCAAGATTCAAGAATCGCAAGCGGAATGGTTTCGTTGGAGTAGATTCTTCGGAAAGAACGTCTTCAGGCTCTTCAGATTTTACACGTGCCACCAATCTGACTTCGTGATTTTCTGTATCAGATTCTGGTTCTGGTGTGATCTCCTTCTTCTTGGAAGTCTTTGGTGATTTTTTGACTACAACATTCCAAGACTCTCCGATATCGTGAACATCAGAATAGTCGTTGATGGGAGCATGATCAATCTCTCCAGCTGGGCGAATGTCATCCAACGGTCCTTCATAGACTTCAGAAGAGAACTTATAAGCATCAGGCTTCTCGACGACGTCTTCATCACCCTCGTGTCTCCATCTGGCAATCAAACGATGAAGTCTTCCCTGGTGTGGTGGTTCAACGGGAAGGTCCGGTACACTCTTTCTCGGTGAGTATTCTGGATAATCAGTTCTCATCTCGAGTGGAGTCTTTTCAACGTCTTCTGCTTTTCCAGTTTCATAAAGATGTCCTTCAAAGATTGGAGTGATTTCTGGATATCCATGAAGTTTCGACTGACGACGATGGAAGATGTTGAAGGAGGCTGCTCTTGAGCGTTCCTTGGCAGGAGATTCTCTCTCAACTGAAAGCTTCTCAGTAGGTTCTGGAGATTCTTCATGGGCCATTGGCTGAACTCTGGCGACAAGCTTCACTTCTGGAGATGGCTCTGGAGTTGTTGGCTCAGGTGTTTTTGCCTTCTTCTCCTTCTGCCTTCTCTTTTCAGCACCCCATGATTCACCATCATGAACAACTGTGATTGGAGCTCTCTCAACTTCTCCAGAAGGACGAATTTCTTCGAGTGGTCCATCATACACGTCAGTAGACAACTGATAAGCATTTGGCATGTCGACCACATCTTCCTCTCCTTCGTGCCTCCATCTGGAGAACCAGCTGAATCTTGATTTTGCCTTCTTTTCTTCAACTGTATCAGTGGTAATTTTCTCAACTTTAACAGGAGTTGAAGTCGTGAATTCAGAATGTTCAAATGGAGCCGGTTCGAAATCATCAGATCGAATAGTGGTGTCTAGTGTTCCTTCGTAGAGTGGGTCCACTGGAATTTCGGAGGATTTGGAAGATCTCGGAGAACGGGTGAAGAATCCTAGTTTTGATGGTTTCTTCTCCTTAACTTGTTCAATTGTATCTTCGTTTTCTGGTTCTGATTTGACATAAGCGATCAAACGAATTTCCTTGGTCTCTGGTTCTTCCGGCTCTTCAATTTTTTCCTTCTTCAGAGATTTCAACTTCTTGTCAATCTTCGGAACATTCCAAGAATCTGATTGAAGAGGACGAGCCACGAGTTCAGCATGATCAATGTCAGACTGTCGGATAGTTTCATCGAGAGGGCCTTCATAGACTTCTTGAGAGAATGCATACGCATTCGACTTCTCTCCAATATTCTCATCTTCGTCATTCCTCCATCTTGCAAACAGACGGTATCGTTTCTTTTCTTTTTCAGCATCAACCGTCTCCAGGGGTTCCTCCTTGATCTGTTTCGGAGCATATGGTGGATATTCTGGATGCTCGAAGTGAGATCCTTCCATGTCGTTGGTACGATCGGTGGTGTCCAGTTCTCCAGTAAATGTATCGGAAGTTTCGGGGTATCCAGTTGTTTTGGTAGTTTTAGTGGTACGAGAAAAGAATCCAAATTTGGAAGAAGATCCATCCGTCTTTGGTTTCTTCTCTTTCACAACAACTGTCTCCTCTTCTTCCGGCTCAGACTTGATTCTGGCGATCAATCGGACTTCTTTGATCTTTGGTTCCTCCGGCTCTTCAGCTTTCACTTTCTTTGAAGATTTTGCCTTCTTCTCAGCAACTGGTGACGATGGTTTCTGATAGTTCCAAGATTCTGAGTAAGTTGGTCGGTTCTCCAGGGAAGACTGTTCGAGTTCCGACTGTCGATGAGTTTCATCAAGTGGGCCGTCGTATGCTTCTGGAGTAAACGAGTAAGCATCCGGCTTCTCAACGACATCTTCGTCTCCTTCGTGTCTCCATCTAGCGATAAGACGGTAACGTTTCTTCTCAGGCTCTGCCGGAACAATTGGATTTTCAACCACGATTTTCTTTGGAACATATGGTGGATATTCTCGATGCTCAAAGTAGGCACCTTCCATGTCATTGGAACGGTCAGTAGTATCCAGTTCTCCTGTGAAAGAATCAGAAGCCTCTGGGTACCCAGCGGTCTTGGATGTCTTGGTCGAACGGGAAAAGAATCCAAATTTGGAGGAAGATCCATCCTTCTTCGACTTCTTCTCTTTCACGACAACTGTCTCCTCTTCTGGTTCAGACTTGATTCTGGCAATTAGACGGACTTCCTTGATCTCTGGTTCTTCTGGCTTTTCCACTTTCACTTTCTTATCAGCAACTGGTGAAGATGGTTTCTGATAGTTCCAAGATTCTGAGTAAGTCGGGCGGCTCTCAAGAGTAGACTGTTCAAGTTCAAACTGTCGGTGAGTTTCATCAAGTGGACCGTCGTAGGCTTCTGGAGCAAACGAGTAAGTATCCGGCTTCTCAACGACATCTTCGTCTCCTTCGTGTCTCCATCTAGCGATTAGCCGGTATCGTTTCTTCTCCGGTTCAGCAGGAACAACTGGAGTTTCAATCACGATTTTCTTTGGATCATACGGTGGATACTCTCGATGTTCAAAGTAGGCGCCTTCCATTTCGTTGGTACGTTCGGTAGTACCGAGTTCTCCAGTGAATGCTTCGGCTACTTCTGGATATCCAGTAGTTTTGGTAGTTTTGGTTGTACGAGAGAAGAATCCAAACTTGGAGGAAGATCCATCCTTCTTCGGCTTCTTCTCTTTTACCACCACTACTGACTCCTCTGACTCTGGCTCTGATTTGATTCTGGCAATGAGACGGATCTCTCTCTTTTCTGGTTCATCCGTTTCTTCCAATGTTTCCTTCTTTGGTGAGCGTGTTTTCTTCTGCTTTTTCTCGATTGGAGATTTCGGCATTTCGTCTTTCTCAACATATGGACGGACTTTGGCGTGATCTGCTATCGGAGAATGTTCAATCTCATTCTCACGAGAAATCTCTTCCACGGGTCCATCGTACAAAGTTGAAGTGAACGCATAGGGATCGGGTTTATCAACCACATCCTCATCTCCTTCGTGACGGAAACGAGC
Organism: Caenorhabditis latens; assembly: GCA_002259235.3. Taxonomy (NCBI): domain Eukaryota; kingdom Metazoa; phylum Nematoda; class Chromadorea; order Rhabditida; family Rhabditidae; genus Caenorhabditis; species Caenorhabditis latens. The sequence continues at coordinate 16,951,384 of CM056092.1, read as the reverse complement.
AATCAATCTGTACCGTTTCTTTTCGGGTTCAGATGGCACTACTTTAATTTCCGGAATTGTTTGCTTCGGGAAATAGGCAGGAATTTCAGGATGATGGAACTCGGATTTTTCAATTTCTTCAGAGGGCACCGTAGTGTCCAAGTCACCAGCGTAAGCATCGGAAGTTTCAGGGTACCCAGTTGTTTTGGTAGTTTTGATGGAACGTGATAAGAATCCAAATTTGGAAGATTCCTTCTTCGGCTTCTTCTCCTTGGTAACAACTGTCTCCTCTTCTGGTTCAGTCCTGATTCTGGCGATCAAACGAACTTCTTTGATCTCTAGTTCTTCCGGCTCTTCCACTTTGACTTTCTTTGAAGATTTTTCCTTTTTCTCAGCAACCGGCGATGAAGGCTTCTGGTAGTTCCAAGACTCGGAAAATGCCGGACGATTTTCAAGCGAAGACTGTTCGATTTCAGTTTGCCGGCCGATTTCATCGAGAGGCCCGTCGTAGACTTCTGGAGCAAACGAGTAAGCATCCGGTTTCTCAACGACATCTTCGTCTCCTTCGTGTCTCCATCTAGCGATTAGACGGTAACGTTTCTTCTCAGGCTCTGCCGGAACAATTGGATTTTCAACCACGATTTTCTTTGGAACATATGGTGGATATTCTCGATGCTCGAAGTAGGCACCTTCCATTTCGTTGGCACGATCGGTAGAGTCCAATTCTCCAGTGAAAGAATCGGAAGTCTCAGGATATCCGGCGGTCGTGGTAGTTTTGGTGGAACGAGAGAAGAATCCGAATTTAGAAGATTCCTTCTTTGGCCTCTTCTCTTTCACGGCAACTGTCTCCTCTTCTGGCTCAGTCCTAATTCTGGCGATCAAACGAACTTCCTTGGTCTCTGGTTCTTCCGGCTCTTCAGCTTTCACTTTCTTTGGAGATTTTTCCTTCTTTTCAGCAACTGGTGACGATGGTTTCTGGTAGTTCCACGATTCTGAGTAATCTGGACGATTTACAAGAGTAGACTGTTCGAGTTCTGATTGTCGAATGGTCTCATCGAGTGGTCCATCGTAAGCTTCTGGAGCAAACGAGTAAGCATCTGGTTTCTCAACTACATCTTCATCACCTTCATGACGGAACCTAGCGATCAGCCGATATCGTTTCTTTTCTGGTTCAACAGGAACAACTGGAGTCTCAACCACGATCTTCTTAGGAGCATAAGGTGGATACTCTCGATGCTCGAAGTAGGCACCTTCCATTTCATTGGTACGACCGGTATTGTCGAGTTCTCCAGTGAATGTGTCGGAAGTTTCAGGGTATCCAGTGGTTTTGGTAGTTTTGGTCGAACGAGAGAAGTATCCAAATTTAGTAGATTCCTTCTTTGGTTTCTTCTCTTTCCCGACAACTGCCTCCTCTTCTTGTGGCTCAGTCCTAATTCTGGCAATCAAACGGACTTCTTTGATCTCTGGTTCCTCCGGCCTTTCTACTTTCAGTTTCTTTGGAGACTTTGCCTTCTTTTCAGCACCTGGCGATGATGGTTTTTGGTAGTTCCAAGATTCTGAGTAAGTTGGTCGGTTCTCAAGGGAAGACTGTTCGAGTTCTGATTGTCGAATAGTCTCATCGAGTGGTCCATCGTAGGCTTCTGGAGCAAACGAGTAAGCATCTGGTTTCTCAACCACATCCTCATCACCTTCATGACGGAACCTAGCGATTAGCCGATATCGTTTCTTTTCTGGTTCAACAGGAACAATTGGTGCCGGGGCCTCAACCACGATCTTCTTTGGAGCATATGGTGGATATTCTCGATGCTCGAAGTAGGTACCTTCCATTTCGTTAGTACGATCGGTAGAGTCCAATTCTCCAGTGAATTTTTCGGAAGTTCCAGGGTGTTCAGTTGTTTTGGTTGTCTTGGTTGTACGAGAGAAAAATCCGAATCTAGAAGAAGAACCTTCCTTCTTCGGCTTCTTTTCTTTTTTAGCATCCAGAACTTGTTCATCCTCTGACTGGGTGATAACACGTGCAATCAAACGAACTTCTCTCGTTTCTGGTTCAACTGGATCAGTCGTTTTCTGCTTCAAGGCCATTGGATCTTCGACAGTTGAGGCTTCGTGAGAAAGAACTTTAGTGTGTTCGGCAATTGGAGCATGTTCAATATCCGACGTGAGAGCCGTTTCTTCGAGTGGTCCACCATACATTTCTGGAGAAAATCCATAGAATTCAGGCTTTTCAACAACATCCTCCTCTCCATCATGACGATAACGAGCAATAAGACGGTACTTCTTCCTTTCAACCAGAACAGAACGATCTTCGGGTGTTTCAGACCTCTGTTTCTTTGGAGAATAAGCTGGATACTCCGGAAATTTGAAAAACGTTTCTTGCATATCGTCAGTACGGCTTGTCACATCAAGAACTCCATCGAAAACATTAGAAGTTCCAGGGTAATCGATTGCCTTGGTAGTCTTGGTGGAACGGGGGAAGAATCCGAATTTAGAAGATTCCTTCTTCGGTTTCTTCTCTTTCGCGACAACTGTCTCCTCTTCTTCTGGCTCAGACTTTATCCTGGCGATCAAACGAACTTCTTTGGTCTCAGGCTCTTCAAGCTCTTCCACTTTCACTTTCTTTGGAGATTTTTCCTTCTTCTCAGCATCCGGTGACGACGGTTTCTGATAGTTCCAAGATTCGAAAAATGCTGGACGATTTTCGAGGGAAGACTGTTCGAGTTCCGACTGTCGGTGAGTTTCATCGAGTGGTCCATCGTAGGCTTCTGGAGCAAACGAGTAAACACCTGGTTTTTCAACAACATCTTCGTCTCCTTCGTGTCTCCATCTGGCGATTAGACGGTACCGTTTCTTCTCAGGCTCTGCTGGAATAACTGGAGTCTCAACTACCACCTTCTTTGGAGCATATGGTGGATATTCTCGATGCTCAAAGTAGGCACCTTCCATTTCATTGGTACGGTCAGTAGTATCCAATTCTCCTGTAAAAGAAGAAGAAAGCTCTGGATATTCAGCGGTCTTGGAAGTTTTGGTGGAACGAGAGAAGAACCCAAACTTGGAAGATTCCTTCTTCGGTTTCTTCTCTTTCGCCACAGCTGCCTCCTCTTCTTCAGGTTCAGACTTGATTCTGGCGATCAAACGAACTTCTTTGATCTCAGGTTCTTCCGGCTCTTCAGCTTTCACTTTCTTTGAAGATTTTGCCTTCTTCTCAGCAACTGGTGACGATGGTTTTTGGTAGTTCCAAGATTCTGAGTAAGTTGGTCGGTTCTCAAGGGAAGACTGTTCGAGTTCAGATTGCCGACCGATTTCATCGAGTGGTCCATCGTAGACTTCTGGAGCAAACGAGTAGGCATCTGGTTTTTCAACAACATCTTCGTCTCCTTCGTGTCTCCATCTGGCGATCAGACGGTACCGTTTCTTCTCGGGTTCAGCAGGAGCTGTTGGTGTCGGTACCTCAACCACGATCTTCTTTGGAGCATATGGTGGATACTCTCGATGTTCAAAGTATGCACCTTCCATATCGTTGGTACGATCGGTATTGTCGAGTACTCCAGTAAAAGCGTCGGAAGTTTCGGGATATCCAGTCGTTTTACTAGTTTTTGTGGAACGAGAAAAGAGTCCGAACTTGGATGAAGATCCTTTCTTTTCTTTTTTCGTCGTGACTTGTTCAGCTACCGGTTCCTCTTCTCGCTCGGATTTAATGCGAGCAATAAGACGAACTTCCTTAGCTTCTGGCAGCAGTTCAGGTACTGAAGTCTTTTCTTTCTTTGGTGACTTGACCGCCTTCTTCTGTTTCTTTTCCAATGTGGAAACTGGAGTTTCGGGCTTCTGATAATTCCAAGATTCGAAGAAAGCTGGACGGGCTTCAAGAGGTGTTTCATCTAATTCAGACTGCTTGAAAGTTTCATCAAGTGGTCCATCATAGACTTCTGGAGAGAATACATAGGCATTCGGCTTCTCAACGACGTCTTCGTCACCCTCATGTCTCCATCTCGCGAGGAGTCGGAATAGTTTTTTCTCTGGCTCAGTACTTGGAACTTCTGGAGCATCGACAACAATTTTCTTTGGCGAATAAGCAGGATATTCAGGATGTTCGAATGTCGTTCCTTCAGCTTCATGAATTCGATCTGTGATGTCCAATTCTCCAGTGAATGATTCAGAAGTTTCTGGGTATCCAGTAGTCTTGGTTGTCTTGGTAGCTCTAGAGAAGAAACCGAATTTGGAAGGAGACCCTTCTTTTTTCGGAGACTTTTCCTTAATCGAAGAATGAGCGATTGGTTCAACTTCTTGCTCTGATTGAATTCTGGCAATCAAACGAACTTCTCTGGTTTCTGGTTCTTCTGGCTCCGGAATCTTCTCTTTCTTTGGTGACTTAGCCACCTTCTTCTGCTTGTTTTCCAATGTAGAAACTGGAGTTTCGGGCTTTTGATAATTCCAAGATTCGAAGAAAGCTGGACGGGCCTCGAGGGGTGTTTGGTCTAATTCAGACTGCTTGAAAGTCTCATCAAGTGGTCCATCATACACATCTTGAACAAATGCATATCCTGCAGGTTTCTCCACAATATCCTCGTCACCCTCATGTCTCCATCTTGCAATAAGATGATATCTCTTCTTCCTTTCTGGAGCAACTGGAGCTTCCACGACTATCTTCTTTGGGCTGTACGCAGGAATTTCCGGATGCTCGAACGGAGCGGATTCAATGTCACGAGCGAGGCCAGTTGTTTCGAGATCTCCAGTGAAAAGCTCTGAAGTTGGGAAGTGAGAAGTAGACGGTTCTTGTGTACGATGGAAGAATCCAAAAGTCGGAATCTTCGATTTCGAATCTCTTTTCTTTTGCTTCTTTTCTTTCACAACTGAAGATGGCTCGGTGAATGGTTCCACTTCTGTCTCTGACTTGATTCTCGCGATCAAACGAACTTCTTTGATCTCTGGCTCCTCAGGCTCTTCTACTTTTACTTTCTTTGGAGATTTTTCCTTCTTCTCAGCAACTGGTGATGATGGTTTCTGGTAGTTCCAAGATTCGAAAAATGCTGGTCGAGCGTCAAGAGGAGACTGTTCAATTTCAGATTGCCGACCGATTTCATCGAGTGGTCCATTGTAGACTTCTGGAGCAAACGAGTAAACAACTGGTTTTTCAACCACATCTTCGTCTCCTTCGTGTCTCCATCTAGCGATTAGCCGGTATCGTTTCTTCTCGGGTTCTGCAGGAACAAATGGAGTCTCGACCACTATCTTTTTTGGAGCATATGGTGGATATTCTCGATGCTCGAAATACGATCCTTCCATTTCGTTGGTACGATCGGTATTGTCGAGTTCTCCAGTGAATGCGCCGGCTACTTCTGGATACCCAGTTGTTTTGGTAGTTTTGGTGGAACGAGAGAATAAATTGAAAGTTGGAAGTTTCGATTTAGATCCTTCTTTCTTTGACTTCTTTGCTTTGGCACCAGATGTCTCAGCAACATCATCTTCCTCGCCAGTTCTAACGCGAGCAATGAGACGAACTTCTCTGATCTCTGGTTCCTCCGGCTCTTCTACTTTCAGTTTCTTTGGAGATTTTTCCTTCTTCTCAGCAACTGGAGCCGACGGTTTCTGATAGTTCCAAGATTCGAAAAATGCTGGACGATTTTCGAGGGAAGACTGTTCGAGTTCCGACTGTCGGTGAGTTTCATCGAGTGGTCCATTGTAGACTTCTGGAGCAAACGAGTAAACACCTGGTTTTTCAACCACATCTTCGTCGCCTTCGTGTCTCCACCTGGCGATGAGTCGGTACCGTCTCTTCTCAGGCTCTGCTGGAACAATTGGAGTCTCAACCACGACCTTCTTTGGAGCATATGGTGGATACTCTCGATGCTCGAAATACGATCCTTCCATATCGTTGGTACGCTCGGTAGTGTCCAGTTCTCCAGTGAATGTGTCGGAAGTATCGGGATATCCTGTTGTTTTGGTTGTCTTGGTTGTCTTGGTGGAACGAGAGAAGAATCCAAACTTTGAAGATTCTTTTTTCGGCTTCTTCTCTTTCACAACAACATCTTCTTCAGGCTCAGACTTGATTCTGGCGATCAAACGAACTTCCTTGGTCTCTGGTTCTTCCGGCTCTTCAGCTTTCACTTTCTTTGGAGATTTTTCCTTCTTTTCAGCAACTGGTGACGATGGTTTCTGGTAGTTCCACGATTCTGAGTAATCTGGACGATTTACAAGAGTAGACTGTTCGAGTTCTGATTGTCGAATGGTCTCATCGAGTGGTCCATCGTAGGCTTCTGGAGCAAACGAGTAAGCATCTGGTTTTTCAACCACATCTTCGTCTCCTTCATGACGGAACCTGGCGATTAAACGGTGCCGTCTCTTCTCAGGCTCTGCTGGAACAATTGGAGTCTCAACCACGATTTTCTTTGGAGCATATGGTGGATACTCTCGATGCTCGAAGTACGATCCTTCCATATCGTTGGTACGATCGGTAGTGTCCAGTTCTCCAGTGAATGCTTCGGCTACATCTGGATAACCAGTAGTTTTCGTCGTCTTGGTTGTACGAGAGAAAAATCCGAATTTAGAAGAAGATCCTTCTTTCTTCGGCTTCTTCTCTTTCACAACAACTGTCTCCTCTTCTTCTGGCTCCGACTTGATTCTGGCGATCAAACGAACTTCCTTGGTCTCTGGTTCTTCCGGCTCTTCCACTTTCATTTTCTTTGGAGATTTGTCCTTCTTCTCAGCAACAGGCGATGAAGGCTTCTGGTAGTTCCAAGATTCGAAAATTTCTGGACGATTTTCGAGGAAAGACTGTTCGATTTCAGAATGTCGAATGGTCTCATCAAGTGGACCGTTGTAAGCTTCTGAAGCAAATGAGTAAGAATCTGGTTTTTCGACAACATCCTCCTCGCCTTCGTGTCTCCACCTGGCGATGAGTCGGTATCGTTTCGTCTCTGGTTCAGCAGGAGCTACTGGTGTCGGTGCATCAACCACGATCTTCTTTGGAGCATATGGTGGATATTCTCGATGCTCAAAGTAGGCACTTTCCATCTCATTGGTACGATCAGTAGTATCCAATTCTCCAGTGAATGCTTCGGCTACATCTGGATAACCAGTAGTTTTCGTCGTCTTGGTTGTACGAGAGAAAAATCCGAATTTAGAAGAAGATCCTTCCTTCTTCGGCTTCTTCTCTTTCACAACAACTGTCTCCTCTTCTTCTGGCTCCGACTTGATTCTGGCGATCAAACGAACTTCCTTGGTCTCTGGTTCTTCAGGCACTTCCACTTTCACTTTCTTTGGAGATTTTTCCTTCTTCTCAGCAACTGGAGCCGAAGGTTTCTGATAGTTCCAAGATTCGAAAAATGCTGGACGATTTTCGAGGGAAGACTGTTCGAGTTCCGACTGTCGGTGAGTTTCATCGAGTGGTCCATTGTAGACTTCTGGAGCAAACGAGTAAACACCTGGTTTTTCAACAACATCTTCGTCGCCTTCGTGTCTCCACCTGGCGATGAGTCGGTATCGTTTCGGCTCTGGTTCAGCAGGAGCTACTGGTGTCGGTGCATCAACCACGATCTTCTTTGGAGCATATGGTGGATATTCTCGATGCTCAAAGTAGGCACCTTCCATATCGTTGGTACGATCGGTATTGTCGAGTTCTCCAGTAAACGTGTCAGAAGTTTCGGGATATCCAGTTTTTTTGGTAGTTTTGGTGGAACGAGAGAAGAATCCAAACTTAGAAGATTCCTTCTTTGGTTTCTTCACTGCCACTGTCGTAGCAACAGGTTCTTCGTCTTCTGGCTTGGATTTCACATAAGCAATCAATCGAATCTCCTTCTTTTCTGGCTCTACTGGATCATCAATGTTTTCTTTTCTTGATGACTTGGCTTTCCTTTGTTTCTTCTCCAAAGATAAAATTGGGCTTTCAGGTTTTTGGTAATTCCATGATTCTGAATACTTTGGTCGAGCTTCGAGTGGGGATTGTTCCATTTCAGATTGAAGAGCAGTTTCGTCCAGCGGTCCATCATAAGAAGTAGATGCGAACCCATATCCTTCTGGTTTCTCGACAACATCTTCTTCTCCTTCATGACGTAGTCTGGCGACGAGACGATACCGTTTTTTCTCAGAATGACGTTTCACTGGAACGGCTTCAACGATCAAGTTCTTTGGAATGTATTCCGGATATTCTGGATGTTCGAATGTGGATTCTTCCAAATCATCAGAAAGAGGAGTAGTCACAAGCTCTCCAGAGTAAGTTTCTGATGTCTCTGGATAGTCAGTTGTTCTGGTGGTCTTGCTTGTATTTGAGAAAAACCCGAGCTTTGATGTTCCTTTTTTCGGCTTTTTCTCTTTGATCGTCACAGCAGTTGGCTCATCTTCTTTTCTTTCGGTGATCACACGGGCAATGAGACGAACATCTTTCTTTTCCGGTTCTTCCGTCTTCACAACTGGAACATCAATTTTCTTGGGACTGTCTACATATTCAGAAAGAGGAGCGTGATGAAGTTCTCCATGACGATGAGTATTATCTAGCGGTCCTACATAAGTATCAGCAGCAAATCCATAATCTTCAGGTTTCTCTACCACATCTTCTTTTCCTTCATGACGGAATCTGGCAAGTAGACGATACCTTTTCTTCTCATGACTCACAACCGGATCTGTTTCTGATATGATTCTGGTAGACGCGTCTCGTTCGAATTCAGAACTTTCCACATCTTCAGTTCTAGGCGTGGCTTCTAATTGACCAGTGTGCCCTTCAGTGGTTTTCGTTTTCTTCGAGAAGAATCCGCGTTTAGAAGACTTCTGTGGTTCACTTGATTGGATTGGCTCATTTGGAAGTACACGAGCAATGAGTCGAACTTTGGTTGTTTCCGGTTCTTCCTCTTGCTTCTTCGACTTCTTACCAGCGGCACCTGCCGAATCCGATTTTTTGGGGATCAACTTGGTGTAAAATCCTTCATGATAGCTTTCCGAATGTTCCTTAATCGTGTTATGTTCCAGATCACGTTCCAAAGCGGTCGTCTCAAGTGGACCATCATAAGAAGTTGATGGGAATCCGTAGGCAGCTGGAGCTTCAACAACATCTGAGTCGGATGGTTCGTATGCTTCTGATTTCGGTTTGTATTCTGGATACTCTGGATGTTCGAAGTAAGAGAATTCATTATCCTCGGTACGAACAGTTGTGTCGAGATCTCCAGTGTATGTGTCGGAGATTTCTGGGTATCCAGTGGTTTTGACAGTCTTGTTGGAGCGACTTCCGAAGAATCCGAAAGATGGAAGTTTCGATTTCGATGTATTTTTCTTCGCCTTTTTCTCTTGGACTTTCTCTTCAGATGTCTCTGGTTCTGGCTCTGGTTCATTGATTAGACGAGCGATAAGACGAACTTCTCGCTTTTCTGGTTCTTGTGTTTCAGAAATTGGAGCAGCGACTTTCTTCGGAGATTGCACTTTTTTCGTTTTCTTTTCAGAGGTAACCGGGACAGGAGATGTTACAGGTGTTTGAGTACGCTCAAATGGAGACGATTCAAATTCTTGTGATCTGTCAATGATTCCGAGTTCTCCAGCAAAGGTATCAGAGGATTCAGGGTATTCAGACGTCTTGGTAGTGGTGGTTGAACGACTGAAGAAACCAAATTTAGAAGACGTTGCTTCCTTCCTTGGCTTCTTCACTTGTACAGTACCAACAGATGATTCTGGTTCTGAGTCGGAAACTACACGAGCAATAAGACGAACTTCCTTCGCTTCTTGTTCTTGTGGTTCCACAGCGGCCACAACTTTCTTCGGTGATTTCACTTTCCTTTGCTTCTTCTCAACAAGTGGTATAACTTCTGGGGCTTTTTCATAGTGCGAAACTTTCGGGTGGGCTGTTAATGGAGATTCTTGAAGTTCACCTTGTCTGGCAATCTCTTCAACTGGTCCACTATGAGCTTCAGAAGGAAGAGCATAAGATTCTGGTTTTTCCACAACATCTTCATCTCCTTCATGTCGAGTACGAGCGATGAGTCGGTACTTTTTGGGAACTTCTGGCGTATCAACCGCCATCAGGCGCTTCTTTCCTTCTGGATGATGATGTTCTGAATTAGTAGAAGACGTGACGATTGTTGTCGTGGCTTTCTTTGGAGAGTATGCAGGAATTTGATGTGGATGAGCGTATTCAGCGGTTTCCATTTCATGAGTCCGGTTCGTCGTGTGCAGATCTCCTGAGAACTGACCAGATGTTTCTGGATATTCAGAAGTCTTCAACGTCGATGTCTTTTTGGTGAAGAATCCACCGAAACGACTTCTAGCTTCTTGAGACGATGATTGAGCAGACGATGGAGGTATCTTCTGTTTCTTCGGCTTCTTCTTCTTGGGTTGTACTTCAGAAGACTGAGAAATTTCCGAAGTGATCACTCTGGTTGTTGTCGTCACTTCAGAAGTTGTCGTGGAAGATCTAGCCATTTCTTCAGTTGTATCAGTCAAGTTTCCACTTCGATCAACACTGGCAGACAAGCGAACTCGTCTATCGGCATCTGGAGACTCTCGTCGCACTTTTGTGGATACAACTTGCTCTCGTTGAGAAATAGTTGCAGTTACGTTTGAAGAAGACTGTGCTCCACTTCTGGCGTCCTCTCTCGTACTAACGACAAGTGGATGAACATGAGTTATCAGTCGGTATTTCGGAGCTTCCACTTTTTGAGTGGAATCGCCTGAATGATAACGATGCACATATTGCTGAATGTGGGCGGGTCTGATTTCATGGCCTAACTCAGTTCGATGAACTGGATCGGTGGATGAAGAAGCGGAAGAGAATTCATAATCCTTCATGTCAATCTTCTGTTTCGTATCTTCTTTACCAGGATGACTCAATCGTTTTGTCTCATCACGGCGGCTTGCTCCAGAGTGTCTGAGATCAACGAAGAATCGAATGGGATGTTCATCCATTTCACCATCTGGTTGCAAGTTATCCACGTGGCTCACGCCGTTCCGTGGTGTGTAATTTCCGAATCCATACGGTAGTTCGGCTCGTTGTTGAAGTCTAGGACTCAACCTATCGTAGTGTCCTTCATGATACACTTGAACGATTCGTTCGATCGGAATTTGTGGAAGCTCGTTGACCGGACGTGTATCCGGAATCGGTTCATTTGGATCTAGTGGCTCGTGGAACGAAACTAAACGGACACTATCTCGAGATGCTTGAGAGCTACGAACATCAGATGATCGGCCAAACAAATTCCTTCTTGCTCCGGATCTCGAAGCTTCGCCAGAAGTGGTTTGTCTCATTTGCACATGATACTCTCCATGATGTTGTCCTTCATAGTACACTGGACTCGTCGGACTCGTGTATTCAGATGGAGGGTAGTATGCAGAAGACGGAGTACGCAAAGAAGACCGTTCAGACAAATAGTAAGCGGCAGAAGAGTAATTTGAGGAATCGTCACGTGGCGAGTACTGCAAATCTTGTTGAGGACTCTGCTGGCCGTGTAGACTGTGATGACCAGATGTGGAGACAACCAACATCGTCGAGGGGCGAGAGTACTTCGCAAATGTCGCAGTGGAAAGCGCATCATCCTCTTGTCTGGATGATGTGTAGGACTTGGGTGTCAAAGCACGACGGTATCGCTGAAATTTGGGGAGGGATGAGAAATTCGTCGATCTCCACTACCAGACACAAACTAAACCAAGGGTTTGTTGGGGGTAGTGTGTGGTGCACAACTAAAGTATAATCAATTATTCGATAAGCTGAATTCAGAATTATGGTGAAGAACTGTTTGGGAAGAAATTCGGTTCGAAGTTCAGCTAATCAAATAATCAATTATATAGAAAACAGAGCACTAAAAACACACACACGATGACGGCGACGGTTGGTTGCTTGGAAGACGATCTTCACTCCGATGGTATACTGTAGCACGACGAATGACACAATGTCTCCAGCAGACGATTAGAGAAAGAGAGCACAGCTATACACAGTCTAATGGATGCGTTTCTTTGGCGAGAGAGGGGTTAGATAAAGAGAGATAGAAAAATAAAAAGAACGACGACAGATTTTGGAGAAAAAACACTTGATTACCTAGGGGGGTGCCTAAATCTCTAATTATCATCTGATTCAGAAGAGATTCTGAATCATTTCACCCCTCTCCTCCACACACCGATACAATATGAACTGTTGTAGCTGGATTGGGGATGATGTATACATTTGGATTTGGTTTCGGAAGATTTAAATCCTTCAGAATACATCCAACTAGGGCTGAGAACTAGTGGAGTTTTCAGCATTTTCAGATAAATTTACAACAAAAAAAGATAGGACAAGGCTTAGAAGTTGCTGAGGGAAAAATGGAAAGTAGTAGAAAAGGTCACACAATATGGCTAGGATTCGGGCTAAAGCTAGAAGTAGTAGGGGGCACAGTTCATTAGAAAAAGGGGAAGGGGTTTCAAAATTACAAAATTTCAAGCTGAAAATAGAATAATTTTAGCTGAAATGGGTGTGATGTGATATATGTGTGCTTGAGGATTTCTTTATTGGATTTATCTTCAAAAGTGATTTTATCTCCAAAATTTGTGTGTGAAAAGCTGTTAATTTGAGAGAGCGGTGAGTGATGATAGAAAGAATAACATAAAAGAAAAGCACACGAAAAGCACTACTTGCATGCATCGAACTATTAGAATTAAACAGAACAATTCTGAAACTAACCTCGAATTGACGTTGCTCTAACTCGGAATCCGTCAGATTGAGAGTTTGGAGTTTTTGGTCTTCGGCAGCTGAAAATATCGTCTTGTAAACTACTTTTCTCACTAGGGAAGGTCATGGAGTCAGTTTGGAGATATGGAATATGACCTATATCGTTGGAAAGCTGAGAAAACGCTGATTCTAAATATCTTTTCAGTTTTTGCTCTCGAGGCCTGGAATTCAAGAAAAAACATCGTCAAAGTTCGGAAAAATAGCGAAATACGCCCGAAAATTGGCAAAAATTCAAACATTTTCACGTGTTCCTATATTAGACCTTTTTTTTCGAATACCAGGTCTCGAGGGCAAAAACTGATTATATATTTGGAATCTGTGTTTTCTCAGCTCTCCGATGATATAGATTCCGTCCCATAGCTCCAAACTGACGCCATGACCTTTCCAAATCAGTCAATATTCATTTAAAAAATGATTCGCCGCTTTCAAACTCACAAGTAATCGGTTGAGACATAGCAGATGGTGCTCTCTCCACAGTCGACGGCTTATCGAACATTTGTGATGCGATTTTCGTCTGGAATTGAGTACGTCCTTGATAGCGGAAGCGTTGGGAGCCGAACTTGAGAAGGCCCTTTTGTGGCTTGTCCTCTGGCTGGATGAGTCTAAAAATTTGGATTTGAGAGGTCGCCAACTGTGGTTTTCCAATTACCTGAAGAATGTATGGTGCTCAACAGCGCATTTCCATGCTCTCTTCGCAGCCACATAACTTGGCAACTTGTAATACAACGTCTTCTCATCTTTTCCAATCGTTCCTGCCTTCAGTTTCACCGAGAAATACGTGCGTTTGTAGCCGATTTTGATGATATTCTGCCAGCTGAACGTGTGAACCTTTTGATCATCTTGATAGATGTTGATTCCAGCTGCACCGACACCAATATCCACTGGCTTCTTGTCCTTGTCCTGTAATAAATTCAATTCGGTATTGAGGTGACGTTCGATGTTAAAAACGTTAAAAACTTACAGTAGCCTTGAAAATGTGAATTCCGTAGAGAGCGAGATGTTTGGCATGATCCAGAAACTTCAGCTCAACTTCTCCGGTCGTTTGTCCGCGAAGAAGGCGGTGCAATTCAGCGATCGACGTGAATCGTTCTGGAGTCGCGTAGGATGCAGGCACCAACTTCGATTCGACAATAAACTTTTCGTAGGCGTCAGTGATTTGTGCTGGCGCATCTCCGAACTCGATTTGTGCGACGAACGAGCCGAGCAGAGCGTGAGTGTCGGCGGTGGCCGGAAGACGTCCGGTGAGGAGATCACGACGAAGTTGAAGGAACAAATAATAGCGAGCGTGATCGTCGACGATGGTGGTGGGTGTGGTCGGGTAGAATTTGACCTCGAATGAGAATTCCCATGGAAGACCTGGAAAAATAATTTAAATTTTAAGTAAAAACGAAAAAAACCTAAATTTTTGATGTTTTTACCTTTAATCTGTTTCGAAATTTGTTTATCGTTATAAAGCCAATGTCGTGTGCCCTCTTCTTTACAATAGAAGCAGAGCGAGAAGTATTCGCGCTCCTCAATTGACAAATCGCGAGTTACTTGATGGAAAAGTGCTTCTCCTTCGGAGTTTTTCTGCAATTTCAAGAAAATTTATCAGATTTTTGAAAAACTTCAAAGAATATTCACTTACATTAACCTCGAACTCCTTGGTAACTCCATCTGGAAGGAGCACTTTTGCCAACTGCATTTTCGGGTCTCTTGGCTGACTTGTCGGCTGTTTCTGGTCTCCGGGATCTCTGTCGGTACCCATTAGCTCTGAAAATACAAAAATTCATTAATTTTTCAACAAAATACACTGAAAATAGTCAGAAGAGAAGCTGGAGCAAAATTTAAAATTCAAATTTCGTGGCAAGCCAATGCAAATGCGCTCTATCTACACGCGCGAGAGAGTGTGAGACGCAGAGAACCTGCAGGCGCCACAGTCAAAAATAAGACTTTTTCCTCGTTTTTCTCATTTTTCTGGGCGGAAAAAAAACGGGAAAAAAGCTAAGACAACGAATATAAATCACATAGTGTTGTTCAGTGTGTCCAGGCAATAAATTCTAGCTGGCAGAGAGAGAAGAAAAACGGGGCAATAAAAAATTACACATTTTTATTTCTCTGGGATGGTTGCCGGGTGATGATTCAGATGGTCAGAAGTTGTAAGAGAAAAAAAAAGAGAATGCAATTTTTATTGAAAAAGAAATGATTAAATTCATTGAAAATCTCTTTTCGACAAGGTTTCTTTTTTTCAAAAAATACAGAAGATTTATAAATTGAGAGAGAGAAAAAGGAGAAGAAAATGTGAAAATTGTCAAGAAATGTGGCAATTTTCAGAGGGAAGCGATGAAGTTCATTGAAAATCTCAATATGCATAAAACGAGTGCCCTTCAGCGATAATCGGCTTAATCTCAAATCTGCGCTAACACAAAAAAGTAAAAAAGAAAAGAAGAGAGGCAGGAAAATCCCTCGGATATCATCAATTGATAGTGACAGAAAAGACAACTGTTAGTTGCTATTTGTGTGTGTGTTTGCTGCTATTTGTTGCTTTCTTCTCCCCTTTCTGCTCTCCAGATGAAGGAGAAGAAGAAGCATCTTCTTCATCAGTAGCGTCTCCGCAACAAAAAACAAAAACGTTTAGTTTATTACACACCGCCCATCTCTCTCTCTCGGTAAAATCAGTGAAGAATTCGAAGATAGAAGGAGGGAGAGGTGTTGCAAGGGAAGGAGGAACAAACAGTTTTTATTGGTGTTGTTGAACCAGCTTTAGATGAAGAATTGGAGGCAATTAATTTGTGGAGTGTTACACTAAAATAAATAAAAGTTTTTAGAGAAGAAGGGTGTCGCCCCAGTCGGCCTCAGGAGATTTTGGAGGACAGGCTGTTCAAAAGTGCCAGAATTTCAACGATCCATTGAAAGCATACTTGCAAATCGGGCCCGCGCGTAACTCGCTTGAAACACAATATCATGAGCAAAAAATATTCCAAAATGTAGAACTCGTCGAGATCTATATTTTGGTATATTTTTCAGCTCATATAATTGTGTTTCAAGCGAGTTACGTGCCGCCCGGTTTGCAAGTACGATTGAAAACGTTCAGGATGAAAAACATGTTTTGAAATGTTTCGCAGAGGTCTAGTGCTCACTCTTCTCACATTCCAATGATCTGACACATAGCAATTCGAAAATCCCTGACAAGTATGTTTTCCTTCTCAGCAACATATGGTAGAGGGAGCGGGCACCACCCTCGTCCTTGATGGACGTATGGCCCGTCCCCTCTGGTCTCCAGTGAAGACAAAGAGCATAAAAAGGGATACTGGCGCCAACTAGAGACTCCAGACACCGACGCAGTCTTCTTTCAATCCAATCGATCTCGATCAAGGGCAACACATAGAGAAACACAGAATGACTGGTTGTGTGTAGGGAGTGTGGTTTTCCAAAAAGGGGCGGAGTCTCCAGGGCAACTTTTTGCGGCGGCCGTCGGTGTGTCTCTTTTTGTATTGAAGAGAGGAGGAAATTGGAAGAAGGACTGCTAGAGGACAATGGGATTAGTGAACGTTTTTGGGATTTCATTCTTTTTTGGTGGCAAGTGGGGAAGGGGGAAGAGTTTTGAAATTGTTCAGAGTTATTCTAATGAGTCATCATAACATAAGGAGGATAGTTCCAGAATGTTGAAGATTCAGACCTATGAACTTTGGGTAGTTTCTCGAAAATGTCTCCATGACCTTCCCTAGTTTGAGTACTCGAAGAAAACTATGTTGATTCAGAACCTTTACAATCTTGGGCATAGTTATATGACTTCCACAATTTGTCATCAAAATTTTTAAAATGAAACTTATCAGAATCAAAAAAGTTCACAGCTAGAAAAATCCTCGTCTATTACTTAAACCGCCAAACTTAAGACGCCACGTCACCTCGCGGTTTCACAACCCCGACCTCCTGACACTACTAAACCAACTATTTGTTTTATTCTCGAATTTCTCATAAATTCTGAAAAAATGAGGGGAAACTAGTTCTCCAGGAAGATCTCAATTAGTTCATCCGCCGCTTCTGGAGAGTAGTGGCTATTTGCATAAACCAGTCAAGGCGGGCGGTGGTTTGTCGGGAGAGAGAGAAAACAAAACACTTACCGTGGTCTTCTTCTCCGATTATCATCATTAATAAATCAATTTCTCAGTTTCAGAGAAATGTTCAGATCAGAGACGTTTTCGAGACGCTTTTCAGAGAGGAATGGGAATGGAATGAAAGATTGTTTCGATGCTGGATGGAGGGATTTTAATGTGATTGTTTTTGACCAGAACACAAGAATGGATGAATCATACGAGAATTTTTCTGCTTTTTTTCAATTAAATATAAAAATATCTTTTTGCAAAATGGTAGGCTCCGCCCCATTTCATATGACTAGATGGTTGCTAAACGACCGACCGATGGATGGTGAAACCGATGTTCGTTATGAAACGCTTCGTAAAAACTGTGCCGAACTGATAAGCTTCGGTGGCCTAAAAATCTCTACTTTGGTGGAAACCGATTTTTATTAGAAAGATCTCTTCTCAACACAAAAAATGCAAAATTCTGCTGCTGCCATCCAAAAAAACTACACTTGTCGTTGAAAAATGATGCGCGGCGCGGCGCTTGCCACGAAAAATTGGTGGGAAAATAAGGCGAGAGAAAGTGTAGATGTATTTGTGTAGAGTAGGGCATAAAGAGGAGAGAGAGGGTGCAAACAGACGAAAAAAAACAACACCGTCAGAATGGCATGGCCGGAAGCATTGAGAAGGAGGAGGAGTAGTGATGCGGAATGAATTGGGCAAAAAAAGAAAAAAAAGAGAAGGACAAGATCTTGACGCCTTTTTTGGAGGCTTTTATGACATGCATCTTCAAAGATATATTTAGAAATGAAGAAGAGACTACTGTAAGACAACTCACCTGACTAGCAGCTTCGAAATTCAGTTTTAATAATACTTTATAGATTTCAATACGTTATTCACATGTGCAACAACAGGCGGTGCACAATGAAAAGAAGTGAGAGGAAACGGGCGGTTTGATGCGAAACTTTATGAATATTTGATGATGATGTGGTGGTGATGTGGTGACACGTATCTATTTATTAGCATTCGAGAGAATAAACAACACGATATGCAAATTTTTGATGGGAAAACCCGGTTTGTTGGTTATATCATGAAGAAGGTAACTTTGATGATAGGAGCCTAAATTCTCTCTGAGTCAGTTTGAAGTTATGGGACATTACTTATATCATTGGAAAGCTCAGAAAACGTTGATTCCAAAAATGTATTCAGTTTTTGCACTGAAAGTCTGGTATTTGAGAAAGGCGAGGTCAAAGTTTTGGAAAAATTAGAAAGGAAATAATATGTAAAATTTCAGAACTTTGACCCCGTTTTTCTCGAATATCAAGTCTCGAGAGCATAAACTAAATATATATTTGAAATCAGTGTTTTCTCAGTTTTCCACTGATCAAGGTCACTATCAACTGACTCCATGACCTTCCCTAGTAAGCAGCATTAATGAGAGAGAATCAAACAGAAAGACCAAAAATAAAGCTTCTGAAAAGGAGAAGATTGAGACCGTTCTCAAATTCTGGTCATCAGTTCGAAATCTCACTACCTCAATTGGAATCGACTGGAAGGTTAATTATGAAATTCTTTTCCACTAGAGAGTTTCGAAAGATCTAGAAACGCCCCTCCCCCAGCGAACAGTTGAAATTGAAACCAAACATGAAACTGTTCGAGTGAGTAAGTAAGTGTCTCCTCTATCCTATTGACATATCAATGTCTTCTTGGCTAGAGATAGATCGGGGCGGTAGGGAGAAAGGACAACATTGCAAACATAAATATTACAAGTATTGTGAATTGCGACGACGACGGGGGTTGGGGAGGACGGCGCGAAAATGGAGAATGAGAGAGAGTACACGATTAGAGGAGAGATCAGAGAAATAGACAGAACTAACTCTTCTTTTTACTTTTTCTCTGTCATTTTCCATTTTTTTGGGGAAGAAAGTTGACACAAAAAGAGATTTGAAGGAAGGGGAATGAGATGGTTTGAGAAGGAACAGAAAGAAAAAACAATTCCTTGTTTTTGTGTGTTCAATTGGAGAATTTTATAGTCGGCGTCGACTCGTAATGTGTTGAAAATAACACAAGTGGAGAGAACATAACTGAATTTAAAAAACTGAACAGGAAATGGATTGGGTAAAGAGCAGGGGGAGAAATACAAAAAAATCAGAAAGACTGGATGTTTTCCTCTAATAGAACGGCACCCAGCACTCTGGAAAATCGAAGAATTACGGAATTTTTCAAATTAAAAGCGCAAAATTTAATGTTAGATTCTCAAACGTTGTCTAAAAATCCGAAAAAAATTATGGAATTCTTGAAATTTCAACGAAAAAATGAATATTCGCTATCGGATTCTATTCAAAATGATCGGTTTCTGCTACTTTTTCTGCCGATTTTCGGATTTTCGCAGCGAAAACCGCGTCCCAGTTGAACCAGACTAGCGAAAATGGACCATTTTTTGAGGCAAAAATCAGGTTTTCAAGCAGAAATAGAATAAAAAATGCGGTTTTCGATAAAAAGATCGGTTTTTGAGCACTTTTTTTCAGGGAAAAAACTCTATCTGTTTCAGCTCTAAAGTACGGGAATGAAAATTTTGAAATCCGATTTTTGAGAATTAAAGAAATAAATAGACGATTTAGAAATTATAACTTTTGGCAAAACGATTGGATAAATTGTCAGAATCCTGACTTTTGGAATCTACGCCTAGCCGAAATCAGAGTTTTTGTGGTTTTTTGGACTAAAAATGATTCAAAAAATCAGCAAGTTTTTTGCATCCCACTACGCTTAAATACCTCCAAACTGAAAACAAAAAAATATATAGTGCAATCCGAACTGGTCTCTCTCCACCGATTCATGTAAACATGTGTACACATCTGGGAGAGAGAACAGCTTGTGAGCACTCGTCATCACAAGAGAGAAAGTAGTAGTGTCCGATGGGCTCCGAGCAGGGAAGGAGGGCTCCCCTCTCTCTAATTGCCTGTGTCTCTTCACTCTCTTTCTACTATTTTCAAAATGTGCTCATGGAGAGAAATGGGGGAGTCCGGAAAGAAAAAGTAATGGGCGAAAAGAGGGGAAAAGAGAGAAGATGAAGGGAAGAAAATCATTAGAAATTCGGAAGAAAGCGAAGAGTAGGCTGCTCAGTAGGCCACACCTACTTTTTGTTGCGAAAAAAACAATTAGAAGAAACAGAAAAAAGGAAACTAATAAAAAAAGGCAACACTTTTTTGGGTGGGAGTATTGTTTGAGATGGCCTCCAAATAATTGTTTGATAACAAAACGTAAGGGGAGAAGTGATAAGAGAAATTGAAAGGAACAGACAACTGTCAATATCTAATAACGGCTTGGTTTATGTGGTTTATTTTTAACCAATAACAGTTCAACAATGTAACAGGGGGCGGTATTGTGAGGTTTTTTTGGGGAAAATGATATTGAGGCTCTGCCTCTTTTTTGAACAAAAATGACCGCATGATAACAACTAGCATTTGAAAGATATAACAACAAAAGTTAACAAGGTGATAAAAAATGATTAGAGAAAGGTAACAAGTAAAAAATTATGGAACAATAGCAGTAGTTGGAGCGATTGTAGAAATAATCACTGGAACAACGGTGGTTGCAGCAGTTCCATTCGCAACGATGGTCTCGACGACTGGAACGATGGTAAGAGGATCAGTGACAATGAGGCTGATGCCCCAAGCGAAGACCAATCCAGAGACGACACCAGCGATCAAGAAGAAAGCAGCGATCATTCCAGCCATTCTTTGAATTCTCGGCTCATCGTGAGCTCTTGGAGCATACATCATGATGAGGGAGCTGAGATATCCACTGGAGAATGCCATCAGGGTGACATTGAGAATGAAGAACCAGGTGGATTCGAAGACCGGATCGTAAATACGAACAGATTGTGGTGGGAAGTAGTTGGCTGATGGGAAGTAGAACAAGAACCAAACACGAACGGCGACAGCGATCCAGATGGTTTTTGGGCCGAACTGAAAAATTAACAATTTTTTGAATATATTCAATGGGTAATTAACTTACCAATCTCACGTAGTTGGCAGACAAACTTCCGAGGAATGCGAACAAGTTGAAGTTGAGGAATGTGCCGACGTCCATGAAATACGCAGTCGGGATAATGAAATCGTAGGTTTCTCCAGTCTTAACAGCAAGAACATACATGCAGATGCTTGGGAACAACGAGAGAGTGACGAAGAAGAGGAAGAAGATGTTAGCGAATTGCATTTTGCTCTGAAAAAAACATTCCGTGAATGGAAGAAAAAAGACTGCGCATTATGAAACTTTCTTTGAAAAAAACTCACTCTAGAAAAGACAATTCTAATATCCTCCCAAGTTGTGATCTCTCCTTCGAAGTCCGAGTAAGCATTAGCCTCAACCACATCGAATCTCTTGAAATAAGCCGACTTCTTGATGACATTAAGAAGAATGAAGCATGTGATGATGGCAATAGACGCCAATCCAAAATAGAGAACAGCTCTACTCTCAATATTGTTAGCAACCACTTTAGTGAGCAAAGCCAATAGAGAGACAACGGTTCCACAGAAATTCTGGCCGATGAGAATCGCATTAGTGTATTTGAACGGGAATGAAGAGGCGAGACCGAACAGCGAGTTTTGGAAGAGTCCATTGGCTGCATTGAGGAAGACGATGCTGAGAAGGGTGACATAGTAGAAGGTTGCGATGAAATCGCTGGTGTCGATGTAGATGAACACCATGGTGATAGCAACCATTGCTTGAACGATGGCAAGGCAAATGCGCATGCGACCAGTCAAATCACCTCTGGAAACATTACTTTGTAACTCTTTAAAAAACACGAATAGTTCGAACGTACTTGGCAGCCAAGAAGATGTTGGCGAAGCTGAACACCAGATTCGGGACCTGTGCCGCGACAGTCATAGAGTATTGGAAGTTCGACGAGTAAGGGGTTCCGGTTCCGTTGTCCATCAACTTGAAAGTTGTGTAGTACTGAAAGATTATGATTTGAGCGAAAGTTTGCATGGGAGTGGACTTACATCGTGCGAGATGTTGAGGAACATGTTCCATGGCAACAGAGCTCCGATTCCGAACATCAAGAACATCAGGTAGACGTGGTTTCCCTTGTCCTCAACCTTTCTCAAATGTCCATTCTCCTCGACAAGAAGTGTCTCCATTCTCTTTGTGGCGGTGCTCGTTTGAACAGCCTGAAAACACAATGGCTCAAGTTTCAGCAAAAAATTGATTGAAAGCTTACCCCGTCCTCATTTGGGGAATAGCCGGAAGAGTTCCAGAACTTACGCATTGCTGAAAATTTGAGAGGATTAATTAGAAGAAATACGATTGAAAAATCAGTGATTTTTAAAGAAATACATCCGTTTTCAGTTTTAACAACGAGATTTCAATTATTTCCGTCGAAAAACTAGAAAAAATTGAAGAAAATCGAGAGAAAATGAGGAAAAGCTGAAAAATGCAAAATGAAATTTTGGGATTTGCGAAATGCGCAATTGGCGCCAAAGCTAGAAGTAAACAACCGAAAGAGCGCATGAAATGGAGAGACGCAGACTCTCCGCAAACACCGCGGCGCACAATTACGAAACAAATTTTTGGCGCGAGGTTTAAATGCAATTTTTTTGTTGAGAAACATCAGTTTTGAAAGCTTTTGCAAAAGCTTTTGCAGAAAATGTCGGTCAGAAAAGCATTAAAAATAAGAATAATATTTATTTACTGTCTTCAATTAAAGATACATGAGAGGAATTCAATTTTTGAATCTAGCATTTCGCATATTATCCCTGAGCTGTTTGAGTTGTTCCAATGTGAAATCTTTGAACACTTCATCCAGCTCCTCCACACGTTGACGCTCTTTCTCCTCCATCAAATTCATCATCGTTTCTCGTTGCCTTCGTTGTCGATTCTTTTCAGTCATCAGGTGTTTCTGCATTTCTTCGTTTCGTTTTTTGATGTCGTCGTAGGATTTTAACGCCACTTCCTGCAAAAAATGTGATTTTTCTTCTTTTTTTTTCAAACCGAGTTCTGGAACGTACACAAAGTTTGCTTATCTTCCCAAACTTCTGATATTCATCCGGTAAATTCGAGTCGACGTCATCGGCACCGCCCATATACTCATCTTCTCTCAACTCCAGCACACTTTTCACTGCTAACTGCTGAGATTTGAGCACTCCGACGCTGGCGCTGGAAAGTTTCTGCTAATTAATAATTAATTAATTGATTGCTCACTCTAGCCGAGATAGCTCTTTCTTGAAATCTTCTACACTTTTATCCACGTGTTCACGCCGGTTGTGAAGTGCATCGATGTCGTTTGCCATCATTTCCGTCGCGTTTTTGACTGAAATTCAATTTTTCGACAATTAAAAAGAAGAAATTTCAAATCCACTCACACCAACTAATCTTCTTATCATTTAGTCGAATCGCATCAGTGATAATCGCATGGGCGGTCAGAATCCTTCGATACTCTGTTCGAAACTTGGATCTCGGATCTACGATCGCATTCTGAACGGGATTCACTCCCTGCTCGCGAAGTTCCTCACGCAACTTTTGAATTCGCTCCTCAATGTTGACGCCGTCGATTTTCCACTGAAAAATTTGGCTTTTATTGTGGGAAATTCGAGAAAAAAAAACAAAAAAAACTGACTTCTCTCGGAAAATTGACGTCCGTCTCAAAATTTAGGGTTACATCACCTGGCGGGGTGTCAAAATTGAGCTTTCGCTTTGCTGGTGGAGCCATTTTTGCTTTTTCTTGCTATTTTTCACTGAAAAACTCACAAAATAAAAAATAAAAATTAATATAAAATTGAAAAATTAAATCGTAAACACTCTGACGTAAAAATGCACAGAAAGCATCTGACGCAAATATTCAATTTTTGTGAACTTGAACTTTAGAACAATTTGAAGAATTTTTTAAAAGAAAAGGGCAAAATGAAAAAAATTATTTCTGCAAAGTGAATAAACAAGAAAATGCAAGGAGCACAAATTGCACAAAATGATGGTGCGAAAAGTTAGTTTATTCATATGTCGCTATAGAGCGCACCTAAAAAACAGCTAATTTTGAATTTAAGTTCCGCATAAAAAGATCGGAAAGCATGGAAAACATCACAAAAAGTCAAAGAGTCATACGAAAAAGAAAAGTAAGAAGTCTGGATTCCTGTGTTGTCGTGGAAAAAAACGGAAGAAGTCCTCAAAGAAAAAACATCATAAGAAATCGAAATCGACTACCAAAAAACAGCCACGAAGCAAAGTGGTGAAACCGTTGGCTCCGGTGCCAAATGAGCAGTTGGGAGAGATTGTTCTGGTGAAGAATATTGATAAGATCAAGCCGTTGAGTAAGGAACAAGCCCAGTCACCAGATAAAACTGCTCCGGTCGCAAAGTCAAAAGAGCCGGATAGTGAGGATAAGTTGAAGAGTAAATCGAAAAAAGATGAGAAATCGGAGAAGAAAGTGGAGAAGACTAAGGAGGAGAAGAAGGAGGAAAAGAAGGAAGATGATGGGAATACCGAAGAAAAGAAGCAGAAATGGTTGGGGTTGGCGAAACGATTTGTGGCGGAAGACGCTAAGATTGCATTGGTAAGAAAGGTGTTTTGATCTATATGTAGATCATGGAGCATTTGTAGTTGACAACTTTTTTGGGTGAGCACTTGCCAGAGGGTTACAGTCCGTGTAGCTCAGATTGCGGTTTTGTACCCATGCGCGTTCTTCATAAGTTCTGAATTATTTGGATCATAATAGTGCGTTTATGAATTGCAAAACAAGAAAAAAAGGTGGACGGCGGATTTCAGAAAGACTTTCAGAAAGACTTCCAACAAGTGGCCAGCTACATCCCACCACACGTCACAAAACATAACTTTGTCGATAACATGGAAAAGAACCGATTCTCCGACGTCATATGTCTCGACCATTCACGTGTCACTCTATCAGATTCCAGTTATATTCATGCAAGTTGGGTGGATATTGTGCCCGGACATAAACGAGCGATTCTCACACAAATGCCGCTCACTGAGACGGCCGCCGACTTTTGGCAGATGATAATCGAGCATCGTGTCAAAAGTGTGCTCTTGTTGCTCACGGAAGCGGAGTATGAGAGTTTGGGCGGAGATTTTGTGTTTCCGATGAATCAGTAAGTGGCCTCTAAACGGATCTATGTAAGAAGGTGTTCCAGGGACTTCTTGCATTTCGAGGAACGTTCGATTCGTGTGGGAGAGTTCAAGCGAGTGGAGATTATGAGTGGATGGTCGTTGAGAGTGTTGAGTGTGTGCAATGGGGATTACAAGTCGTAAGTTTGAATATCTGTTCTGAAACTGAGCTCCCAAAACAATAGATTCCTCCACGTGCACCACTACACCGGCTGGCCGCACAACTCGGTTCCGTTCTCCGGTTCCCCACAGGGCGTGAAACAACTGTGGCAACTTCAATCGTGTTTCCGTAAATACTCGAGTAGTCCGCCCGTCTACATGAGTCTTTCTGGGTGTGGACGAGCAGGAACGTATGCACTATTCGAGACCGCTCATGCCTCCTTGCATAGTGATGATCCCAAGTTAGACTTGGTCAAATGTTTAGAAATTGTAAGGGTGAAGGGGGGAATTGGATAGCTGATCAATTCTGAATTTCAGGTCCGAGGTGGACGGCTTCACTCATGCCAGAATCTGACTCAATTCTCATTTGTTTATTCTCTACTAGCAGAGCACATTTTGAATAACGTAGGTTCTCATTGGAGCGCTGTTGCTATTGGTGGAAAGATTTCAGGGATTCTGTAAACTGGCTGTTCCAAAAAAGGCAGGTGATGAGAAGGAGGATGTTGAGCCGACAGTGAACGCAATAATTCGTCAGTTGACAATTACGAAATGTTCGAGATGAATTGAGATAAATCAGTTTGTCCAGATGTCTCCAATAAAAATAGTTCTCTCTTTCAAAAATCTAATTATACAAACAAACAGAAAGTTCACCGGACATAGATTGATATCAAATGAATCTACTATGTATAGATATGGTCACGCAGAAAATGTACAGAGCAAATAAGATATGGGGCCGAAAACTAACAAATTAGAAGAAAAAACCCGAATTTTGAAGACGAATATTCAGAAAATGGGCGAGGGTTGCAAGTGTGCTCTATTGGAATTGAAATCTCAATAGAGCGCGACTTACATGGTCATGAAATAAGGTAATAGGAAGAAAACAAATTAGATTTCCGGTCGATCAGTGACCACACTCTTCTCCGGTTGAACCTTTGCGTTTTTCTGTTTTTGCCTGGAGTTGGCCTTTGGCTGTTTTGGACGTTGAGCAGCGGCTCCTGAAATTTAAATTTTGAAAAATTAGATTATCAGCACTGTTGCTTACCCTTTGGTCGACACGCCCATCGAATCGAGTCCAAAAGAATGAGAATAGCTGGAAGGAAGACCAAACCGTGAAGGTTACACAGAACAACACACAACACCATAGTTTTTACGAATACCTGAATAAAGTTAAATTTAAATATTTAGCAGCAAAGCGTAGTTACCTCAGCCATGTATAAATTAACGAAGAGTAAACTGCAAACACAAAGAATTGTGGACAACGCTGCTTGGAGAGCTGGGAAGGCGACGGAGGAAAGACAGTTGGCGAGACGAGATGAGGGTGGGGACATTGGTCCTTCTTGGATTGCTGGAAATGTTTGGAATTTAAAAAGACCCGTACAATATCAACTTACAAGCTTGATAGTAATGATAGGAAACGTGAGCTGGGATATCCACCGAGAAACCAATAGAAATAATCATGGCAGCCATTGTAATCGGGTCGAGATCCACGTGCCACCATGACAAAATTCCCAGAATACCGGCGCAAATCGAGAGAACGGAAAGCGAAGCGATGGCCACAGTGAACAAGTTATTGAGGAAAACGAAACAGACAAGTGCCATACAGACTAATGTTCCGAGTACAGATTGCCACGTGTCGGTTGGCATGTTGTCGATGAGATCAAGATAGACACCGTCTTCGTGGTAGACAGAGGCACCGAAGTCGCTGAAATAGTATTTAGGTGGAAACTTGTTCCATTAGGATAAGATGTGTTATCTTACGGATATTTGTCGACAACGTTTCTCCAAGCTCTCAACATTTCTCCACGTTGTGTCCAAATTGTTAGCTTGTCCCCGTGGTACCCGGTAGTGAAGAAGAATCGGTCAAGCTCCTCGGCTCTGCAAATTTTCCTGATAACATGTCGTAAATGTCTAACTCACTCTGGATCTGTCGAATTAGTTGCATTTCTCAATTTCACGAATCCTTGCCAGAAATCATACTCTGGCCATTTCAAAAAGTATTTCAGTTCATCCTCTCGATATGTCATCTTATCATCTGAGTGGACTGTTACTGGCTTGTCTTCATCCATAAAGTCTTCATCCTCGTCTTCGCTTCCGAATGCTGAAAAGTGAACATTTACCCAAAGTTTTGAATGTAATGGGTAGTTGGGAACCGTGCCGGCGCATAACTTGCTCAAAACGCGGTCTTATGACCCGAAACATATTTCAAAATGTAGATCTCGGCGAGTTCTGTGTCAGTGATATAATACGGGCAGGATGGCTATTTGTAACGCGGCCCCAAAAACACTAAGAGTGCCAAAAACGCAGAAATAGCCGAAAACACATTCTAGCCCGGCCCGTGGCAAATTAACGGCTAGCTTAACGGCAGGACACCGACTCGATGAGATCTACATTTTTGTATTATTTTCAGCTCTTGAAACTCAGTTTGAAGCGAGCTACGCGCCGTCCCCGTGTCGGAACGTTTCGGCCCGGTTTGCGAGTATGAAATAACGACTCACATTGCTGAAATACATCATAATCTCTGATAAAATATTTTGTTCCAAGTTCACCCCATCCTTCTCCCCAAGTTCCGTTTATCGATTCCATTTCTCTGACGAACTCGTTCAGTCGTTTCAGTCTCTCGGGATTCTCCAATTTTCCAGGGGTATTCACGAAAACTGTAGCCATTGAGTACACGGGTACCTACAATGAATTGCTGTCAGAATAGTTTTCCCTCTCTCTTTTTTACCTGATACTTAATTCTCAAATCATCCAACTCCAGTAACGGTGAGTCGAGAGCGAAAAGCTTCTGTGCTGTCAGATTAATATTCAATTGTGTGATTCCATAAATACTGAATGCCAGATAAGCCAGATAGGCCAGACATATGGATACGAAGACCAATGGAGTTGTCATGAGATGAGTGTATTTTTGGAGTGAGTCACTGATGATTGGTTGAGTTGCTTCGTGGAATTTAGACGGTTGTCTGGTGAGTGGACGATGGTGTCGGGCAATGTTCACACGGTTTTCGGCAATGTTGATTTCCATTCGGTTTTTGTCAATCTTAATCATTTTTCATTTAGTTTGCACTTTTTGAAACTGTTGCAATGGTTTTTAAGATTCTAACCGGGCTGGCGCGTATCTTACTTCAGACTGAGTTTTTGAGCTGTAAAATATACAAAAATATAGA
The DNA here is from genome assembly GCA_002259235.3 of Caenorhabditis latens. NCBI lineage: Eukaryota > Metazoa > Nematoda > Chromadorea > Rhabditida > Rhabditidae > Caenorhabditis > Caenorhabditis latens. The sequence goes on along the minus strand of CM056092.1, from coordinate 16,923,233 downwards.
TCTTGGCAAGTTCTATGGGTCCGACGGATCGGTAATATCCAGCGGGCCGGGATAGACTTTATCCTGTCCCACTGGCAAAAAAAACACGAAAATTATCAAAAAATCTTTTCTATCCCGGCCGTGTTAGATTAGCCCGTAGTAGGACACGAACATAGAACTCGCCGAGATCTACATTTTTGTATATTTTTCAGCTCATAATATTACGCTTGAAGCGAGCTACGCGCCGGCACAGAGGATTTGACTAAAAGTATAATTTTCAGAATGTGGAGAGCATGATAGTTCTTTTTTTCTTGAAATTCCCTCATACACATGTTACAATTAACTGACACCTATGCTTGATCTAACACAATATAGTTTTCCAAATCCTCACCTCGTCAGAACCAAATTCATAACCACCAACAATCGACATCAATCCAGCATAGAACGTCATTTGATAGATGAACGCAAACCACATGGATAACATATTTCCAGTACACAAAAGTGTGATTTCAGGAGATGACGTGAACGATCCGACAAAGTCAGCAAACATGTTAGTCAGACAAGAGATCAGAATAGCCGGACCAACTTCAGCCATCACTTCACTCATTCTATGTCCCACACTATCTTTCTTCCTGGGTGTCTCTCGCATGTGCTTCGTGACACGTTGCCATTCGTGAATCATAAGGTAGGAGGAGTCGACACCTAGAAATAATTATTATAATTTGCATGAAATCCTCGAAATAATAAAAAATTAATAAAATCTTACCGATAGAAAGAACCAAGAAGGGAATGACACAAAGAATTGATGCAAATCGAACACCGCATGTGAACATCAATGCCAATGCTGTTGCACAAGCGAGCAAGGGTGTCAAACATGCCATAATCGCCAATATGACTTTATAAACGTTTTCTTGATGCATATAAAGTGCTCGAATCATCACAAGAATACAACTGCACAGACACATGATTGCGAATCCGACAACGAGATACGGTATCATAATAATACCACCTCGAACCATCTCCTCTTCAACATACGATTGAGAGTACGCATAGATTTTCAGACGTTTTGAGTTGTAGCGTTTCTCGAATATATCCACCAGGTCCATCTCCCATCTTTTGACTTGACCGTCTGTCCATCCTGGTTTGTGCTCGGCACGGAATTGCAAGGTGATCATTTTAACCGATTTGACATTGGTGATTCGGGAGACAGGGTCAACAAGTCGAGTAGCGTTTAATTCTGGAATTTCGAATTATAAGAAATTTAAAAATGCAAATATTGGCAACGTGCCCAAAACCGGATCACCATCTGCCGAGTCGAGAAGCTTAGCAGCATCGTCAGGTTGGTCAAAAAGTTCGACACCAAAGAAATTAGGTTGAAGTGAGAATTGTCTTCCAAACATGTCAGATACAGGATATTGAATTTTGATTCGAGAGTTTTGATCTCCATCGCTCAGGATTTGGTAGCCGTTCTGAAAAGTGTTGGTTTGTATATGCCACCAGATAACAAACTCACATAAAACTGCCTGACTGGCTCATTAATCTGACAGAAACTTTGACAAAACTGGTTGAAAGTCTCATTTTTTCCAGAAATCGAGTCATACATTGTAATATTATTCAATGCGAAATTCAACACTTGTATCGTCTCATCCAAATAATCCGGTCTCGACATACTCCCCTCATCCTTAGCCACAATGAACAGGTAAGCTGCTATAGGTAGTCCAGAACTCGAGAAGAATCGCTGGTACTCAAGATACTCATCTTTTGCACGTGCCCCGTATGGTGTATATCCGGTGATATCGTTGGCCTGTTTTGTGAGAAGAATTTTAACCATGGCTAGTGTTGAGATAATAACACAGATTATAATTGCGAGCCACGCGTGTTTGGCAATCAGAAAGCCCCAGTTCCTGAATTTTCCAATAATCCAGCGAACGAAACGGGGACCTAGAAGGAAGAACTTGTTTGGGAAATGTCATTTTTTAAATTTATTACCTTGATCAACCTCATTGTAGACGTCAAGTGATCGTTGTCCGATGAGCAACGATTGACGTCTAGGACGGGCAATGCTCCCGTCCATTGTGGTGACGGCGGCTGGTGGAGGCGCCAATGTGACTGTAAATTTGAATGTTTAAAAAAAAGCTCACTTGCAAATCGAGTAAGCGCGTAACTTGCTTCAAACTTAATATTATGAGCTGAAAAATATACCAAAATGTAGATCTCAAGGAGATCTATGTTTAAGACTTAATACGGGCCGAATAGCTGGTCGTTAATGTACCGCAGGCTGGGCTAGAATGATTTTTTTGGCTGTTTTAGCGTTTTTCGGTACTTTTTCCCAGACTGTAGTAAGTCACAAACATAGAACTCGGCGAGATCTACATTTTAGTATAGTTTTAAGCAAGTTACGAGCCGGCTCGGATTGTAAAAAAAATAGAGAAAAATATAATTACGACGAAGAGGGCAACAAAAAGTGACTGAATAATACTTCAAACCACACTAAAATGGTCAAGAAAGTGAAACTTAGGACATGGACTAGTTTTCATATTTTCCAAAACACTTGAGACTCTTGTTTCAAGGAAACAAGAAAAAAGGAGGAAATGGACCGCCTAGAGTGGTCAACTGGTAGAAAGGGGAGGGGCCCATACTCCCAGGGGGCATTGGGACAGGGGGCATCGTGCTCATAGGGGGCATTCACTCAGAGGGGTCACTAAATTTTAGGGGGCATTTCACTGATACTCTTAGGGGTCATTTCTCATATGCTCATAGGGGACATTGACCCTCATTCTCAGAGGGGTCATCGAAACTCTCAGAGGGGGCACCAATATTTTCAGAAGAGGCATCAGTTTTCTCAGAAGTGCCATCAGAAAAATTGCTATAATAGTTGAATAAGGTTAGTTTTCGGTAATTGGATGACCAGATAAACTTGATTTAGCGTGTCATCTTTCTAATAAGTTAGGAATGGCGCGAGCTTTTAATATATGAAAACCATTTTGAAATGCTTTACATGTCACAAGTAGAGGATATCTAATGTCTGACTAAAAACTGCGAGTATCGCATTCTTTTTGGAGAGTACTGTAGATATAGTCAATGAGAGATTGTCAATGAGTATTGTAGGCCATGAGAAAAATGTAGTCATTGCGACGTGTATTCAATGATTTTTTGCAGATAAATTTCAAAATAATTAGATGTTTTTTTTTAAAGTTGACTAATATCACTGTTCAATACATCTTCTATGAAAAGATAATCCCAATAGAAGCTTTCTGACAAATAAACAAAAATCTGTTGAGCGAAAGAAATAGCAAAACAGCCTTTGATATTGGGGTCGTACAGAAATCTCTTCGAAGAAAAACTTTTTGGAAGAAAATAACATTTAATCATTGTGAAATTTCTCAAGGAACATTAAATCAAGTTTATCTGGCCATTCAATCGAAAACTAACCTTGTTCAACTTTTATCTGATGGCACTTCTGAGAAAACTGATGCCTCTTCTGAAAATATTGATGCCCCCTCTGAGAATTTCGATGACCCCTCTGAGAATGAGGGTCAATGTCCCCTATGAGCATATGAGAAATGACCCCTAAGAGTATCAGTGAAATGCCCCCTAAAATTTAGTGACCCCTCTGAGTGAATGCCCCCTATGAGCACGATGCCCCCTGTCCCGATGCCCCCTGGGAGTATGGGCCAAGGGGAGGAGAGACCAAAAACAATAATAGGGCTCTTGTCAGATGTAGTTGTATCTAGATGTCCCAGAAGGTTTTTGTAGTGTCTAAAGACAAACAGACTACATCTAGATATTTCAAGGATGGGAAAGTACAAGAAGAGTACAGAGAGATCAAGAAGTTGTCAAGATGATCTGAGTAGATATCGAATCGGAGAACATGAATGATGATCCCGAATGATATGTATGGGGGCATAATTAATAAAAGATATCACGGAATACTTCCGAATTATTCATATTTTATCATTTTTATCACGTAACAAGAGAGATAGAAGGTGAACAATTTCAGTCCGGATGTCCAGGGGTGAAGTGGAATGTATATACTCGAGTGTCACTTTCACCCTTCCTCAATCAGAAAATCACTACTAATTGGCAAACGAGAGGGAAATCAACTGTAATACACTTCTTGGGTTTCCCTCCTCTTGCGGGCATCATTTGAGGAATGTTGTATAATATATGAAGGGGGGGGGGATGCAAAAGTGTACGATTTCTGAAGGAAAGTGAATTGGATGAATATAAAAAATAGAGAGAAAGGGGAGAAATTGGGTTTCAATCAGGGAGATTGGAACAAGTTACACAGAAACGTTAATTTTAAAAGTTTCCCAACAATGAAGTTAGCGAGTTTAATAAAATAAGTTATGTACCTACTACAAAAATATCAAACTGAACTTGTCCTAATTGTTCTAACAGGGGTTTTCATGTAATGTAAAAATGTATTTCAATACATATATTTAACCTGAACAGTGAAAATTAAAAAAAAAAAACAATTTCTCCCATTTTCTAAATTTCTTTTTCACGGTTTTACATAACCAGGTCGAAAAATGCTGTTAGACCAACGAGGGTCGTGAATTTTTTAAAATACACCTTTACATGAACTAAATAACCGCACTAAAAAATTTTTAAAAAAGTAGACAATAAAAATTTTGTCACCTAAATTGCAACCTGTTTTTATTTTTGTTATCACCTAAATCATCTTGTTTCACCATATTTGTCGAAGGCAGGAGCCAAACTTACAAACTCAAGTATTTTGAATTTTATACACAGAAAAGTAGCACATGCTCTAGATTCTGGAAAATTATTTTTTGAATCGGCACTTTAAACCGGAAGTTAGGAACATAATTGATTATTGTTTGAATAACTCATTACTCAAAAAAAATTCAATCAAAAATGTAGACACCTCTTTTTAAAAATAGTTTGTCGACAGATACAATGGACGCCCCAAATTGCAAAAGTTAATAAGAAAATGAGTGTGATTCACAGAGAAGTTAATTATCATCCCGAATTGAGTTCGTTGAACACAAACACAGATTGATCGCTTAAGGAGGTATATGCACTTGCCCCAAGTTGGCCAAACATGTTTTGTCGGGAGAAGACGATGATGATGATGAAAAAAAGGAGGGATTGTTTTTCAAAGATCAAAAGAAGATAGTTAAATATTTTATATGTGTGATTTGTGATTGTTATTCAGATTGAATGATGATGGAAGTAGATTGATCACTTGAACATCTCGCTTTCAAAACGCGCTCAAAGCACGCCAGCGACAAATCACATCGTGTTAAACAGTTAAACAAGAGTGAAACGAACACATACTGTATCTACTATACAATTTCTTTTGTTTTACGAGTCGTCTTCTAGATTCTGAGAGACGAAGTTTAACAATCAGAGAACGGAGAATAGGAAGAGGAACTGGAAAAATTAAGTATCACTAATAGTAAGATTATTGTTTTTAAAGAGAGATCTAACTTTTTTCAGTCCTGGCTAGATATCAGAAGAATCGCTGGAAATCGGAAGAAATCGGCTGAAATAGATTGAAAATTGGTTAAGATAGCTTGAAATCTGCTTTTTAGATTTTGATATTGTGGTGAATGCGCTTTAATAATAATCTGGTGAAAACTCCGTAAGATTTGAGTTATTACAGAGATAAGATTTCGTCAGAAGCTTCCAATTTGGAACTAAACAGTACAAAAAGCTAAGTGTTGTCGAGAAAAGCGATGCATGTAATTGATTTCTTACACAATCTAAAGAAACGTATAGGAGAAAAACACAGTTTGAAACAAGAGATGAAGAGAATGGTAATCTTTGACACACAGAATAGGAAAGAAGGTGAAGAAGAGATGTAGAAAAAGAAACCAGACGACGTGTCGTCGTCGACGAAGGAGGTATTCGAGGTGAAGAGGAGGGTTGGAGGTAGAGGGGAGAAAAAAGAAAAAAGAAGATGTCGAATTGAATAGTAATCGATCGATAGATGTACAAAGGCCGTGTGTGTTGAATGCTATTAAGCTTAGCTTTCTAAACTTTTTCTCTTTTTTTCATTCGTCTCAGGTGACAAGGGAAACGTAATGGTAGAGGGGACCAGATAGAGGGGGAACAGTCAAGGACACTGAAGAAATGTGGGCGGAGTAAAAAGGACATGGATGACGTGATGAGTAATAATGGTGTTCGGGAAAAGAAGATTTGATTAGGGTTACTTAGTTAGCACCTCTAAGGAGGGGGTTCGGCGGATTTGGAAGTGGAAGCTGTTGTCTAGTGAAGAATAGAAAGAAGTAGGAAACGAATGAGATTCTTTGGTTTCGAGACATCAGGAAACCAGAAGTTTCGAAATGAGACTGGAAATTGAGAAACCGTAAAAGCTTTAATATATAGTACCGCTCAAAAAGTTATCAACTTTGGCGGTTTTCAGTGGAAAATGACCAACTTTGATGGAGTATTTCGGTATCACCAGATTGTTCGACAAATTTTATTTTGTATGCGTTCAACGGAACAAGAATAGCACGTAATTTTTGTAGTTGACCTTTTTTTGTAGAAATCCTATCATGAAAGTTACAGGTAATCAAATCCCTTTCACCCAGAAACCAACAAATTTTAGTGCTTATTAGCAAAATTTTTGAGCTTTTTACTTTGACAACATACACCTTTCAAGATAGTGTGCCTACAAAAAAAGGCCAATTACAAAGATGATGTTCCATTTTTGCTCTGTTCAGCTCATACAAAATTAAGTCTATCGGACAATCAGGTGAGGCTAAAATACACTGTCAAAGTTGGTATTGCATGTACCGGTAGGCCGTTGTATCTTTCAACTGTTTCTTAAAGATACTTTGGGGTTTTGGAAACTTTTAAAGTATAACAATAAAAACTTTTCTAGAAATTCTATTTGTTAAACTAGAAAATATTGGTCAGAATCAAGAGTAAATTACAGATCGAAAACTTCTCTGGAACTCTCCGGATGTCCGATGAAAAGAAAAAAAAAAGAAATCGTCTAAAAATTTTTGATTTCCGTGATTTTTCCAATTCTCCACACCTGAATGATCGTGAACAATCATTCAAACAATTTTTGGGCGACCTTGCATAGGGTAATGGGCATGCCAATCACATAAATTTCTGGGGGGGGTTCGTTCCCTTTGAACCATTTCACATTTTTTGATTTGCATAGCCTTGATGGTAGGGTAATTGGGCAAAGTGACATTGAATCCGTTTTTAGATGAAGGAGCCTAACAAGTCACTTGGCAGGTTGAAGTGAAACATAGAAAGGGTAGAACGGCAAAAGTAAGATTATATCTGACAACCCGATCAACGTTATTGAAGAAATTAAAAAGGAGCGAAGGGGTGAAAAAGATTGTAACACGCATACACATAACATAACAGGTTGTTGTACAACCATCTATCGACAAGATGTGATGCGTTTCAAATTAACCTCTCTCTCCCCCTTCTTCACTTCTTTCTTCTTCTCTTCGCCTCCTTCCAACAACACATTATTTACACGTGTGAAATGAAAACACTTGGTGGTGATGAACATTTCTTCCTTCATCATCAGAATGATGGCTGCAATAAGAAGGGGGTCAATAAATTAGTTGAAGATAGCAGGAATTAAAATTTTTTGATTGGAAGAGTTTTCAAAATTCGTTTAATGTTGAAACATCGAGGGAAGATTTGCAAAGGAAACCTGTGAATTCATTCTACTTTGTCTGGGTAGACATTAAGAATACATAATCTTTTCAGGGACAATATTTACCACAAAAGCCAAAAGATGGTAGTTTTGAATTGAAAAAAATAAAAATTTTATAATGCGTTCAAATGAGGTAAAATTAAAGTCAACAGCGTTTTCACTCAAAAAAGAGTTTGAAGGTGTCTGTCTGTGTGTACAGATGTCATTGCTCGAATTTCACCATTTCTGAGATTTAAAATTTCAAAAATTTCAAATCAAGTTTCAGATTTAGGGTACGTCATCAATGAAGCGAGTTAAACGAAGTTAAGAGAGGAAACGACAATTAATAATTTCAGCTCACAAATTGTAACGAAACCTACAGTCATAAAGATACCAACATTGGCTCTTGTCTATTTGATACTATGTCAAGGAACGATTAATGGCACTGTGTCACTGACATTCAGTGGATTTTGAAGAAGTCTCACTGTAGCTCCTTTTCAAGCCTTGTGATCTCCGACACTCCTATTACTTCAGACCTACATCTTTTCAGACCTACAAAGCTCAAAAATACTCGGCATTCGATCTTTTTGAACTACGAGACTACTCCGCGAAATCCCAAATATACTAGGACACCTCCTGTCAAGCGTTTGTGAATCGATATAAATAAAAATGCCCTGTTTGATCTGTAAAGCCCGCGAAACAATTATTCTGCAGGACTTCTATATAGATGAATTCGATCTAAAGCAAAAATTTGCAGATGAATAACTGCACGTCTACAATTTCCTTAATTTCATTTTCAACTTTGACTTTCGGATCTTTTGTGAACCACGAAAACTTCGATAACTTCGATTGTGTTTTTTTTTGTAATTTTCGATGTTCGGACATGACTATATGCAATCTGTTACTGCTCCTGATGCCTTTGTTTCTCACAATTATAAATTTAATTCATTTGTTCACCAAAAAGAGGCAAGTATTTCACACAACCTTCACTCGGGTTTATGTGCAATTATCCTTTTTCTTCAGGCTTTTTTGTTGATTTTTGTGGGAATTTTGGCTAAAATTATCAATTTTTGAAATTTTTAGAAAATCCATTTTCAGCAGGACATGTACTCACACACATACTTGGCAAGGCAGCCTGGTAAGGCCCAGAAAGGCCCGGAGACCTGGTTTCGAAAAAAACCAATTTTTTCAAAAAAATTGATTGCTATATTGTCAATTTTTATGATTCAAAATTTATTCTAATTCTGAATCATAATCGAAAGATTGACTTTTTCGCAAAAAGTTTCGAAAAATTCGAAAATATTTGAATTTTGAATTTTGGTCCTAACAATGCTCGGCCCGGCATGGGCCTTGACAAATACTCACATATAACAATAACTATATCTGATAAAAATTTCTAAATTGATTATCACCCTGCTCTCAGTTCTTTTATTGTTAGAGCAAATGAGTGCTAGGTTTTTGATTTGCAATGCAAAAATACGAAATCATATAGGTTTTTCTGTTGCAAGAACCAATGTGAGAAATAATATTATCCATAATTTCACAACTCTCCCCATCATGACTGACCAACCACTTTTCGACCATTTCTCTTCGTTCTCTCCACCCTAAAAGGAGGGGCTTTGTCCCCTCCCAGAGTCTTTTCTGTGTTCTTAAACAAATAAAAAGAAAGAGAGTATTGAAAAGAGAGATCTCTTGCGCACCTCCACATACAATACCGTTCCCTCTTGCTTCTTTCCGTTTGTTTGTGTTATTCGTACCCACACTCTTTCTCACTCTGGGTCTCACACTGATCGAGTTCACATAACTCATAAAAACTTTTTTCTTATTAAATCACATAAATCATATGATTCTAAGATCTGCTATATCATTGATGCAAACTGTTTATTAAAAACTTAGTTTTGCTCCAAATGATATTTTCTAATGACTCATATCAGATTTCTTCTGCAATTCGTATCGTATTTTAGAAGTTGAACAAAATAATATTTTCTTTATCAATCTGATAATAAATCTAGAAATTTTTCAATTTTACTGTCAAACATGTAAGGCGTAAAGTTTTTTGAAATTTATTAGCTCAAAATGTAATTCATAGCTAGTTGAACATTTTATTTAAGTTTTTTTCTAAGAAAAAAGTTGAACTCGGTCAGTTTTTTGACTATGATAATCGCGTATATTGAATCTCAATTTCATATTTAAATAATTTTTTTTACTAATTTCACTATCATTTTAACAGAATTTTTCTCTCTTTTTTTCGAGTTTTTTTCTGAAAAAAACGGGCCTGACGAGTCGGGCCTTTTACGGACCCAGGCCGGCCCGTTATTTGACAAGTATCTTTTTTTGCCAGAAGGGTTCCTAATATTTCTACATTTCTTCATGACTTTTTTTTGTTCATAATGTTGTCAAGACAGTTTATTCTCTATGTCATTTACTTCGATTTCATGAGATTCTGAGCTAATTTTTATAAATACAGCATTTCATACTTTCAGCATCACTTGAAAAAGGATTTCCAACAACAAAAAATAACTGAATCATTGGTACAGAGCACTTGAGATATGGAGCCAGGACCACCCAAAAAACGGAAGGTCAATAACGAGTCTTATGACCAAAATGTGTGTTCCTCTGCCACGTCATCATCCTCGTCCATCCAAGTTGTAGATCTCTCTGTGATACCTCCAAGTCCTCAACTCCCAGGAACTTCTAAAGAAGCTGCTATGTCAGGACAAATGGATTCAAAATTACGGGTGAGAGCTAGCTCATTCAAGCAAAAAAATCAAAGCGTATCATCTGAGCCATGTCAGGCCACAAGAGAGAGCGCGTGAGTTAGAGAGACAGGTATAGAAGGACAGGGGCGGATTTCTGAATAGCGTGACGGGGCGGTGGGTATAACCCAGCAAATGAGCACCTTAGAAAGTGTATAACATGTTTGATGAAACATTGTATACCTTTTTCTTTAAGTTGAGATAGCTTATATCAATTTGACTAAAAACGTTTTCCAGGAACTTCTCCTCTCCTCACCTGCTCACCTTTTCGGCCACCAACCAGCTGCTCAGACGGGAGGTAACAATCCTCAGGCAGCTGTAACAAGTTGGGAAAATTGGTTATGCGTGTTGGCAACAAACTTATCACCAGCGCAGTGGCAGGTATGTATTAAATGAATGAAATGAAGATGGCCTTGTTGTTAATTAGATAATTAATAGTTCTGATAAATCTACACATGTGTCTAAACTGGGAAGCATGAAAGAAAAAGAAAACCAATATTTTTTCCAGGGCTACTGGTTGGCACATTGTGCTCTTTTCGGAGAACAAGCGGTTCCAGTTCACATGCTCAGCTTCTTCCAAGGACAAACTTCGCCGTCTTCTTCATCTTCGCCATCCTCTACAATACAACAAGGACCACATCCGAATGATGCAATTCAAGAGAGATACGGTACGCTTTTTCAGATTTATTTGAGTATCGGGAAACGGGAAAAATTGAATGAAAATAGTATGATGACCACTCTCCTGATAAGATTGTTCTATTTTTGAAACATTTTCTTATCAGCTAATAGTCTTTGTTTGTACTTTGTGTAATGATTGTCAATAAGAAAAAAGAATTATATTCCCTAAATTCTTCAAACTCAAGAATCCGTTCCAAAATTCAATTTTCTTCTTTAATTATGTTTCTCAAAAACCAAAAACTTTCACTCTCTGATTTCATTTCTTTCCCTTTCTCAAAACACCTTCCCCCTCAATTAGAGCGAGAGACGGAGGAGAAGCTGAAATTTGTCTCCTCGAAAAAATTTTCCTATTTTTCTTATATTTACTTCTCCTTCTTTTTCGTTTTGCTGCCTATGGAAACTGCTCCTGCTTCCTCGTTGAGAAAAGGTGGGAAATCAGAGAATTCTGTGGGATAACCCAAGTTTCATTAATGATACTGAAGGAGGGATCTACTAGTCTCTAGGAACTCTGCATACTCGGACCATGATATCTCACCTTTGTTCGAAATTAGCAGACTTGCAAAACCTCTGCCCGGCCGGTGGAGACATTTGCCGAGCCCGATTCAAAGCTTGTGGACATTTTTTGAATAATTTTTTCGAAAATTGATGAAATTTTTATCAAAAATAGTCAAAAATGTGCGCTTGAGTTTTTATCGATAGTTGAAAACAAAAGAAAAATTCAAACTTCAAACTTTTGTACTGACCTCCGGGGGCCGACCGGACCAGGCTGGACTGGTGAAAAATCTCAAATGGGCACGGCCCGCCCCGTTGCAAGTCAGGAAATTAGACTAGTCCTCTATTAAAATGTTTATGTTCTCTGCTTGCCTGACGCTTACCAATACCACCATTCGCATCATCATATTCTGTTTCTCGAGGATATCGAGTTACGTTTCGATTCGATTCTTCCCTTTCTTCTCTTTTTTCTATAAATATATGGAGATCAAAGTTTTCTGGACCACTATGAAGCTACCAACTAAATTAAGTATTTTTGATTGTGGATGGGTTACTGGGTGTTGTGGTGAGTTTAAAGTAAACAAGTGATGTTGTCTATAATTAGGTTTTTTGAGTTGTCTCTAGCTTGTTTCCCACTGAATCAAATGAACAACTCGTTTATGACTTACCTTCTCTTTTCCCCCTTTTCCTAAATCTAATGTTAAAATAAACTATCATTAGGCGCCCCTCAGAGCCACCTGCTTTCTCTCTTTCTCTGAATAGTAAGTGGAGAAGAAGAAAAAGAAAATGGAGGGGAGAAAATCGAATCAATCAAAAATGAGTGTGGTTTTTGTCGGATGGAGGAAGAAAATACCACGTGCATTTTGTTTCAAAGCCTAGATAGTGATCCTTTGACTTCTAGACACGTGTCCCTCGAAATCGTTGGCACTTTCAGAGAGACGTAATTCCGAACACAAATTTTGGAATTTCTTTCTAAATTTTATTAGTTGGTTGAAGACGTCATTTCTGTTTTCAACCCGTCTTTTAAGATTGACATCTCATAACTCGGTTCACGTAAGCATTTGGCAGATTTTTCTCACAGTTTTGGAATCAGCATGGCCGAAAGTATCCTAATGAATCTTAACCGAAATTTTCTCGAATACCAGGCATCGAGGGCAAAACATGAATACATATTTGGAATTAGTGTTTTCTCAGCTTTCCAGCAATATTGGTCACGTCTCTATAACTCCAAACTGTCTCTTTCCTAGTAAGCTTGGAATTTTTTTTTTAATTTGATCAGTTAGCTGAAGAAAAATAATCTTCTTCTATAATGCAGCTAGACTTTTGATTTTCTCCCCAAAAAGTGAATCTTAACCGAAAAATGCCCAAAATCGCTATCAAATAGTATATAATGTCAAATAATTGATTTCTCTGTTCTCCTCGACCGCCATCTTTTGATTGGATTGCATTCCTTGAACGTCTAATCACCTTTCTGCTGATTTCTAAAAGATTCGAATCAATTACAAAAATGTGTTTTTTTCACCGATAGATAGATCTTTTTTGTTCCATTGAACTCCGTACCTAGGAATTCCTACCTATCCTATCCTAAAACCCTTTGGCAGTTGAAGGAAGAAGATTTGTTGGAATCATCGCCAGTCCTTCATGATAATTGAATGTCTTCCTTCCCGTCTCCAAACTCTCTGCGTCTCTCTGATCTCTTTGCTATTTCTCATATCTCTGAAGCTCTCCCGAAGATGCCATCATCATCATCAGAAAATGAAGAAAAGACAGCTGGCAGGGAGAAGAAAAGAGAAGGAATTTGTTGTGTCGGGGTGGTGGGGAGAAAGAAGAAGAAGAAGAGGCCAATATGTGTGTGTGCTCCGCGAGCTCCGTATTTTGTCACACAATGATATCAGTTGTGGAATTTACTCTCTCTTTATTTTTTATGAAGGAGAAAATTTTTTCAGCTGTTTTTTCTGTTTTTGAAAGTGTGAGTTTTCAGCTAGCTTTACTGATAAAGCTAACCTAACGGTGTGACTAAACGCCATAGATCTCAAACTTGAAGAAAATTTTTCAATGTTGAAACTTAGACTTCCTCTTTTGCGTTTTTTTTACCGTACCACCTAATCAGACCCCTAACCGGAATAATTTATTGGTATTCCCGTTTTTCCATATCTTGGAATCATTTCAAATTGCTATCAGGCATTTAGGACAACTTGATTAGGAATATCCCAAATTTTTGTTTCTGCTCGTCACTTGTCTCTAATAGTAAGAAAAACCGTCTTCACCCCCTGGGTTTTAAAGCCATTCTCGGGCTTTCACAGGGTTCACTACAGGGGTGAAAAGGTTTCACTGAAAACTTTGAGACGGGTTTTCTCAGAGACAAATGACGAGCAAAAAACACAAAGTTGGGATCTGCTTAAAGCTGTTCTTAACGTCTGGTAGCAATTTGGAACCAAACTTGCGACTCCCCATGATGCCCCTTATTAAATACAGTATCTAAGGCTTTAAGTCGCTTTGATACCTAAAAGTTAGAGACGCACAGAAAAACAGTTTTTGTATCTGCTAATGGAATGAAATTTGTATATCTAGACTTATATTCGTGTCAAATACCTGAGATGAATGTTTTTCATTTTTTTCTTTGAAAAAAAATTTAATAGAAAACGATGATTCATATTGTATGTTGCCTTTGCTTCTGCTGGTTGACAACACGACAAAACAATAATAGAAACGGGGAGAGAAAAAGAAAATGTGTTTATTTCGAAAATATGAAAAGGCTGAAACTATCGATTGATCGGTTCGAGAGGCTCTTGGAAAGTTAGATTTTTCTCTATGTATAAGTTAATCAGAAACTATATTCTTCTGTAAATATTTCTGACATTCTGAAACACCAACTAACTGATGGAGGGAAACATGAAAAACTTTCTAATACGAACCTAAAGAACTATACATTAATCTTTCAAAAAAAGAAAATCTGAGTAAAAAGTTCAGAAAAACAAAAAGAAGTGTCACTATAAGAAAGTGATTTTTGGCTTTAGTTCAAGTCTACGCTCATACACATTCCACCCATTTACAAAAAAAGGTACAGTACCCCCTCCTCACTCTTCTCAATTTCTAAAAATAGAAACTTTCCCCGACTGAAAGAAGACGTTGTGAACCTGTTTCTATCCGTCTCTCCCTTCGTTTTCTATAACGTCGTGACCCCACCCAACATAATATTGTGATAAGAGAGGCATCCATCTTTACAGTAACCCAATCTCGACTCAGTAGTTCCTTGATTTATCTGCCGATTAACCAATCATAATTAGAAGGAGTGATACTGTCAGACTACACCGCCCCGCCCATTTCACGGGTCAGTCGAAAATTCAGAGACATGTTACTAAGAGAGAAAAAAAAGAAAATGAACTTCCTGAGAAGATGGATCAGCTTTTTTACAACTTGGCTGATGAAATTGGGATTACCTGGTGAGTCTGGGTTTGACTGATCTACGGTAGGGTAATAAGAATTTTAGAATTTTTAAAATTCCAGAAAATTCGGAATTCTAATAATAGACATTTTATCATTCCCTTGTCTACTATCAGTACACTACCTCCTACTATGGTCATTCTATTTATACGCACTTTGAAAATATAGAAAATAGAAATTGAAAATGGGACAAAAAATTTCCTCGATATTCTGTACTTGCTATGGTGAAAAATGGACTTACTGGATGCATAACTTCATTGGTGAGCTATCGACACAGTTCTTACGACTGCGCTCCACCGAAATCCTTTTGAAAAATGCGTCTTTTTCTTTGAGTCTTTCCAACAATTTTCTTCAGTTTCGGTAGAGCGCGGTTGTAAGAAACGTGCCGTGCTAATATGTGTGTCTGCAAAGGAAAAACCATCATCTTGAGACTATTCCTTATTTATTCTTCTCAGTCCGTGCATGCAACTATTCAACCCTTATCCATTTTTTGTTGCCAATCCCCACATCCACTTCTATTTTAATTAACCCTCCTCTAATTTTTCCTCACCTAACTAAGTTTATCCACAGAAATGGGGAACGCTGCGTCCGGTGGATCGTCTGGAAATGGAGGATCGTCGAGACGCGCCGGTGGTGGTGGAGGTGCTGGAAACGAGTATGGAAGTGCGACCGTGTTTTCGAATGGACGACTAGCGGCGGCAGAGACCAGTGAGTTTTTTTTGTTTCATCTTGGGATTGTGATGGTGATGATTTGTAATTATTTATATGAGTTTGTAAAGTGACACGGTTTATATTTCTGAAATATTTTTGCTATTAGCGCTCGTGAGGATGGTCGTCAAACTTCGTAAATCGCGTCCCCAAATATGTCTTTGGGTTCTGTGAATGTTTGGCTACTATCTACTATCTGACAGAAATTGACTGTATGACCGCTAAAATTTTGCAATATTTGAGATGACCCAAAGCTAACATGCTTTTTTTGTTAACCAGACTAAAAATATAATTGAAAAAAACTCAAAATGAGCATTCGTTGAAGAACGAGTTTTGTCCACCGCGTAGTCCTCTCGGAAAAAATGTTTTCTGAATTCCTTGTTCCCTCGCTTTTTAAAAATTGATATCGCAAAAAAAAGAAGAACAACTTTTATTTGTAACATATTTGCACTACCAGTCCAGGGAAGAAGTAGATTTAATTTCAAAATTGGAGCTCCCACCTAAGCATTTGGCAAATATCTTAAAATCTGGGAACAATACCTCGAAAATGATTCGAAAACCAACTCTTTTGGGTGTGTTATTGTGTTTTGCTTCTTTTGAGCCGTCGTCTCTCCTTACAAACTTCAAAAAAAAGAAGAGATAATCCATCATGTTGTCACTTTCAAGGTTCCCCCATTTCTTAAAGAGAGTCCCCCACACCAACCAATGAGGGGTTCTTTGTTCCTTGTTGATCGACATCCTAACTTTTGGTTATCTGATACAGCAAGAGGTATAAGATTTGTTCTGATTTTTTTTCCTAAAGAACCGAAATTCCTTTTACTGTACAATGCCTCGAATAGCATCATTTTCAAACTCACCTTGACACTTCAGAGGAGAAAAAGAAGGGGGTACTACTAATCGGTTTATTTTAATAAATGCGTGCCTTCCTCCGATGTTTCCCGAAACTTTTATTTTTCGGAGTATATTTTTTGAAACCAGGATCTATTTCTTCCTCTTTTCGAAAGAAACCCAATTTCATTTTGGTTCGAAACGGAGAGCCTCTTAAGAGGGAGAGGAAGACGCAATTGAGTCCGTCACCAGTCCATTCTAAAACCAAACCAATGCTATTCAATTTCTTTTTTTTTTGCTGCTACTGCTTAGAATGAGAGAAGGAATTGAAATATTTGAATGGATTGGAATGGATTTAGAGCTAAAAGAGCATTTGAAATGGAGAAGGCTCTCTTCTTTTCTAACTTCCGATTAAGAAATTCCATTCTTTTTTATTTTCTTCCAGAGTTTTTCTTCACTTTTTCCAGGAAACGTAGTGTCGACATAACTTTATTTTTTATATTTTGATAATTTAGAATTTTCCAAGTGCATACTTGCAGATTCTAGTTGAAACTGACCAACTTTGTGCACAGGTCACAGTATAACTGATCACCTTATAAAGTCTATAGTCGTGACAACTTTTAGAACGGAAAATTTTGGAGAAATCTAGAATTTTGAAATCGGTTCAAATTACTGGGGCACCTTCGGCACAATCCTCACTCTTCGACGGATTGAACTTTTTGAGTTAGTTAACCTTTCCTAGTAAGTTTTATAGCATGTAATATTTCACCGTTTTGCTAAATGCCCTCTTTTTTGACTTCTCCAACAAAAAAGCTCCAAAAATTTGAATTAAATCACAAGAATATCCAAACAAGCCGAATATCCTCTGATCCCTCCACAAAAAGAAACCTCAAAACATTGTTTTTGTGATTTCATGAGATTCTCTATAAATAGAACACCTGAATGTTAATTCGAATCAATTCGTTGTTTTTTTATTTCCTCTTGTTGCCATTCCATGATTAGCTGTAATTAATTTGATTTCCATCTTTTCTTTTTCCTGTGTCTTCTGAAAAAAATGTTTTTATCATTCTTGAAATTGTTTCTGATATCAGTCAGATAAATTACTCTCTTTCTAATTTCTGGACTTTCTCTTAATAAGAATTTTCCCTTCTTCCTTCTTCTCCACATCTAAAAATACGTGCTTCAATCTAAAAATAGCCCCTCTCCTTCTCAGCCAGCCAGCCATCGTGTTGTCGTTTTTCAATGGCTTTTTCCTCTTCTCTCCCTATTTTTTTCTTGCTTCGGACCCTTTTGCTCCACGAGAGAGCAAGCACTTTGAGTTGCTCTGCTTCGTGACATATGTTCTTGTTGTTGTTGAGAAGAGTTAGAAAGAGAGTCCATGGGAATAAAAAAGAGACAGAAAGCTTTTTCAAGTGGAGTGAGAATTTAGACTGTGAAAACTAAAAATTCCATTTTTAGACATGTCATGTTCTCTTACTGTATTTAGAGCACCACGAGAATAATTGTATGCCAATATTTCGAAATCCTCTCTCCTGTAACTATATATTTTTCTTGTTATGAAAAATGGCTCAACTATATAATCCCTCTGGTGACACTATCTAACTGGCATTGTTATTTTTTGATGCATTTCACAACTGGCCAAGCCACGCCCCTTTTTATGGAGTCTGAAAAAGAAAACCTTGATACTAATGAAACTTCCGCTATCCATTCCGCTTGAAGTTTTCTAGAGCCTCTTTCTTCCAGAATGAAAAAAACGAAGAAAAGAGCTTCTTCTTTTTCTTCCGTCTCTTCTCTTTTTTCTGAAGAGCAAAAGAGGACTCTCTCCCCCTCCGGCGATGTTGATGGCGCCCTCGTTTGGAGAAAAAAGAAGAAGCTGAAGGACCCTTCTTCTTTTTCTTACTCCCACTCCTTTTAACGTCTTCTTCTTTTTATTCTACTTTTTTTTTACTTTGTGTCACCCGTTTCTTATTCTTCTCATTTCTTTTACAACTCTTTGTTGCTTCTTTCCGAGTATTTCCTCCTTTGATATACCTTACTAACTGAATAATTTTGGGACCGAATCTCTCAAAACTGGGAGGGCCATTGCAAAAACTGAAGATAGATTTGGAATCAGGGCAACGTCAGCTCTCTAGCTGTATATATAATGCAGTGTAAATTCAAACAGTTCGCTAGTAAAATATCTGTTGAATTCAACCGGTCACTTTTGGACACGATATATTAAACATCGAGGAGTACTGTAGACAAGTGTCTCAAGAATCTTTCTGTTTATCCATATATCCGGATGTCTCGTCTGTTTGGACATCGGGTTTGTCCGAATGACCACTTGTTCCTGAGTGTCTATCTGTGTATCCGAATGTCCAATTACTATAAAGATATGAAGCCAACACTATATTTTCTGGTTTCCCCTTAAGATTTGATATATTTTTCGCCGGTCTATTCAATTCGATTCGATTTTTTTCCAAACTCTTTTTCCTAGATTCAAATTCAGTTTGGGAAACTTTTTTTTCAAAAAGTTGTCTCTTCTCTTCTCAATCTATGACGCATAAAAGAAATCGAGACACACACAAAAAAGGAGACATCACTTCGGGAATAGAAAAAGGAGAAACCGGGAGAGGGGCGGGGAAACCCGATCCCTCGGTCTGAATCCATGCGTCTCTCATCTCTCTCTCTCTATCTCGCGGTCCCCTCCGTTTTTTCTTGAAAAATGCTTAGATTCAATGTCGTCGTTTGATTTTTTCTTTTCCTTTCATTCTTCCTTTCCCTTATTTTGTTTATTTTCATCCATCATAGTTTACCATTAGGCTGTAATTGGTGAAGTCTCTTGAAACTACATCACAAAACACTATAGGTGTCCGCTTCTTGACCATTTTTTTCAAAACTGAATGAAAAAGAAAGGTGAACACAGGGTGTAGTTCATGTACTTTTTCAGAACTATAAAGACCATTGAGGACTGATTCTCAACATAATGAAATAGTTTTTGAACTAGATTTTTGTAGAAAAGCCATGCCACTCATGCTGAAAAAACCTGTAATAGAGGGGAACCTAGTGGTGTCTGTTTGTAGCGGTACATATATATCGGTTCGCAAAGGAAGTATCAAAAGGTTTCTAATTGACAAAGTATTGTTCAATACTCATGGAGTATTTTTTCCGTTGAGAGCATTTTCATATCTTTAAAGACAGCCGAGATATGATGCTTCAAACTATTGTTCACTTAAAAAAAAAAGATTTTACCGGATGGCATGAATACAAAAGCGGGGTTTAAAAATTTAAGTTGTGATAGAAGATAGTGTGGTAAGAGGCCCCACAGATTTGAAGACATTTTATACCGGACCGCCAGTTAATGAGATTGTGAAGACTTTGAAATTGGCCGATAATTCCAAAATTTTTAGTTTATTTTTCCTCTATTTTAATTTTGAGTTGTCATTTAAAGTCTTTTATCACATACATAACATAACAAAACATAACATAATTCCGTAACAAAAAAATCATAGTATAATATTCAAGTTGATTCTAGTTATCCAGGTTAAATTTTTATTCAAAAAAAAATTGACAAGTCATTTGAGTCATGAGTCTTCATTTCTATTAAAATATTTTTTCCTTTCTCCTGTCCATCTTTGATTAATCTCATGAGAATCCTCCATTTTCTATTTTCAAATCATATAACATATTTCTAGTTTTATTTTTAATACTCTCGAATATATCATCCATTCTCTATTTTCTCATTTCCTCAAATTACATGGCGAAAAACGGGCGGCCCCTAATTAGAAGAAACGATGGTGTTTTTGAAAAAAGTAAAAATGTTCCTTGACTCCAAAGGGTCCCTAGTGTATTCTATATCGGAAGGTGCTAGTAGAAGACGTTAGAAGAAAGGAAAAAAGGAAAAAGAAAAACGTCGAAAAATTCAATCATACAAACGGCGGAGCGCACCGTTTATAGAGAAAAAGCATCTTCTTTTCCTATCTTTTTTTCTTCCCCCCGGTTTTTTCTTCGCCTATTGCAGGAGAGAATCTTCTTCCTTTTCCTATTCCCCCTTCTTTTCCCGACGCCAATAAATATAATATTCGATGTGATGGTGCTCTCTGAGTCTCTACGTCACCGCAGTACTATCTCACCTCCCCCGTTTCCAAATGCTTCTTCTTCTTCTTTTTCACTGCTTTCTGTGGGGGTCGCACCAACTACATACACATACATACTTACACATACACACGCCATTCAACAAATCGTGGCAAAAAAAAAAACTTCGGGGTGGCGACCGAAAATTGTTTTTTTTTGAGTTGAATGGGTTATTTTTGCTTTTTGGAACCTTTTTTTCAGACCCTCTCACTTTCTTTTTTGCACAAAGTTATGTGTGTCTCAGTATATTTTTTTTTGAAATCAGTTTTTTTTTACCGTATTCCTCTTCTAAAATTGGGAACTTTGTCTTTTTCTATCCTGTCTTGCTTTTCTTTTTCTGAAATAATTCTTAGAACTCCTGGACAATGTTCTGAATTTTCATTTAAAAATCGTTTTTTCCGGCATCTGTAGAAAATCTGGACATTCGGACACACACACACCAACAGACAGACAGACATTAAAAATGTGAATAATTCGCTGAATTTTCGTCAAAAATTTCGATTTTCGGCTTTGTTTTTTGGAGATCCGTACATTTGGATGGACAGACAGACACTGTCCAATTATTGGTGAACATCTGTATAGTTTTGTTAAAGTTTTTAGTCTTCTCGTTGCTTTGACCTACTGTTTCCGCTCGTTCCTGCCTTCTCTTCTGACCTCTGTACAATATATTGTCGGTTCACGAGCTCGAGGATGTTAAAGACGCGGTTAATTTATCCGGAGTTTAAAACACCATGTTTTTGAGCTCTGTACATAGGTCTGAAAAAGAACAGCAAAAACCAAGTTTTCCGTTTTGAGATCATTAAATGCGCCCTTAACACTCCCCAGCAAGTGTTCGTGAGCCAATAATAAAATATCACTATATTTTTATTCAAGCACTGTCAAAGGCTAGACTCTTCTTCTTCCTCTTTGCCCACTTCCGAACACCTTCGTGATTCGCCTCCGAGACAGCCTCACAACTCTATACAAAATCAACGTCTTTTGTGTCTAATCGGTTCTTCTTCGGGAGGGGCAACGTCATTCCTTTTTTTTTCCCACCACTTTCTTTTTCTCGTCTTTTCTTTTCTCCATTCTTGTTAGTTAGAAACTCTTTCTCCACTATTTCCCGGATAGAATTTTCAAGCATAGTGAAGCAAAATGAACTTATTTTCGAAACGACATTCAAATATTCATATTATATATATATATGTACACTCATGTCGCGGAGTTTTTCCTGGACATCTCTATATCTATATCTATTTCTCTTTATCTTCTTCTTCTTCACAATTTTTGATTAATCCGCTCTTCTTCTTCTTCTTCTTTTCACTCTCAAAATGATATACTTCGTGGAAGAAGACGACGATGAAGACACCTCTTAAGCCTCTTTGATAGCTCCTGCTAAATTTATATCATCATTTTGTCACTCATTTTCTCGCATAGAGTTCAAGAAATTAGTCTATTATCCTGGTACAGTAACAAAGGGACTATTTTCAAGTCAGGATGTTATCGGTTCACAAACACTTGCCTGGGGTGTTAAAGGCGCATGGATCTTGTTGAGATGGGTCTCGTAGTTGAAATGGATGAAAACTCGTATTTTACAATGGTTTTAAATATTTTCACTACGGTTTCTCAAGCTTTCTACTACGAGACCCATCCGAATAAATTCCATTCGCCTTTAACACCCCGGAAAATATTAGTGAACCGATAATATAAATCTACTCTTTGATTATTAAAATGTGGTAATAGTGACCTAAAAACGGACTGTTCCAAAAAAGCATAACCCATTTCTAGTCATATTTGTCGAGGCCCGAAAAATTGACGCCAAATTCAAAATTTGAGCATTTTGAATTTTTGCAAAAATGTCAAATTTTCGGAATTAGTAGAAATTCTGAAAAATCATTATAAATGTTCACATTTTCGATGCGGCCCTAAACATTTATTCTTTTAGTGGAATCATCAGTACCGTACCGTATCCAGAAAATTTGGAATCCTTTGACCAATCTCAACTACTTTCTCTATGTTTTTTGATTTTATCATTTTGATCTTCCCCCCTTCGCGGTCCCTCTAAACTGTTTTGTCTTCCCCACCAATTTTCTCCTCGCCTCGCCTAATCAAATCCAAATCCAATTACGTTGTCTTTATTGTCACAAGAAGACACACATACATACACACACATACAATTGATGACGTGGCAAAGTCGTCTGTAGGTCACTTTCTTCCCACATACACTAATTCTAAATGAGGCAATTCGACAAAAAAGACAAGTCTCTCCGGGTAACTATTTTTAGATGCAAACTCACATTATTTTCAATGGTGGGAGGGGTAACATGATATATATGAGGTTCTGTAAGTCAGAACTTTTTTCAAGAACGAACAAAAAATAAGAGAAAAGATTAGACCATACAAGAAGAATAACTATTGAGAAAAAGAATAAAATGACGATACGTATAGACGAAATGAACATGAAGACGTAGAGAAACGAAACACGGGAAACGTGTTTTTTTTTTGGTTGGAAGCCACACACTGTTGATCACCCACCTTTTTTCTTTTCCCTTCTCAGTCTCTCCATCCTTTTTCCTCTATTTTTGTATACGTACATACATATTTTTTTTATTCAATCTATTCATAGTCACATCACTCATAGTTTCACGGAACATGTGAAAAGTGACACTGTTTTATGAGGTTTTTGACAAGAATTGACATTTATTGTTTGAAAAAAGGTTTGATTTCCCTTTTTCTAAAAATGTCATATTTCCACCAATAAGCTACACCCGGGCTGGGAAATTCCGAGCCTGTGTTTTTGAGTATCGGTAAAAACTGAAGCTTATAACAGGATTTTGAATATTTTTTATGAACATTTTCAAAAAAATTGTGAAAAAATTGTGATCATTTTTTGAATTCGGGCAAAAATTGTTGTCAGCCCGGCCCGGCCCGGAATTTCCCGATGTGCATTTTCGTCTGTTTAGCGAAGCTTGTGCTCTCTAATAGAATGTTGCTGGTCCCATCCAGTGCAGTAAGAAACTTCTTTTGTCGGGGGCCCTTCTTTTCCCAGAAATTTGCATATTTTGCAACCGCCCTTCTCTCACTCACTTTTCTTTTCAACTCGTGACGAAGATGTCGGGGGTTTTTTTTCCACACACCCACTACCTCCATAAAGACGATTATTGCCCCGGGGGCATTTTTGGAAACAGAATTTCGGGAAGAAAAAGTAAAAACTTTCCTTTTTTGCTTCGCTCAACCCGTTTAATAGAAAAGCCACATCTATTTTTCGGTGGTCGATTACTTTCCTTGTTAAAAAAATACAAACAACATCGAAATCACTACTAACAACTTTTGATGATCACGATTCAATTCGCGACCTCCAATTCCAATTAATTGTGTCCTCCCCCCCCCTCTTCAACCAATTCCTTTTCATTTCATTTCCCTCCCACTCCCTCTCTACCACCAAATTCTTTTTCGTTTTCAATCACCGAATTGACTTGCCTCTGAATGACTTTCGGACACCCAGTCATTGACAACATGACACATAAATAGAATCTGAAATTTCCTTGTCTGAAAAGAGAGAGAGAGAGAGGAGAGGAAAGTGGAGATTAATTTCGAGGCCCACCGTGTAGTAGTTGAATATGTGGTAGTGATTCTATTTTTAGAATTCGCCTGGCATTGGCATGGTCTCTGGGCGCAGGCGGCACGCGACCACTCCGTCCTTTTGAACTTTTAGAAAAAAACGGGGGTTTCAGAGAAAGCGACAGTTTCCTGCATACTTCTCAATTCCCGGCCCGGCCCGGCAAGGCCCGTAAAAGCTCGAAGCCCGGCTTTAGTAAATGTTCGAATATTTTTTTCTAAATTTTGACTTTTTCTCAACAAAAAAATCTGAAAATTTCAAAACATTTGAACTTTGGCGCCAAATACCAGGGACTTCCGGGCCAGACCGGGTCTTTGACAAGTATGGTTTTCTGGATGATGAACTGGAACAGGCTGATTACGGCTACGAAAGCACTAGAATATATGATAATGTATAAAAAAACATACAGTTTCTATTTTTAGCAACATCATTTTATACAATAAAGCAGCAGTAGCATCGAATAGATAGAAAAAAAGAGAGAGAGAGGTAGTCAGAGAGAAGAACAGTATCACAGTATGAACATATAAATATATATATATATATATATATATATATATATATATATATATATATATATATATATATATATATATATATATATATATATATGTGATATTATT
Organism: Caenorhabditis latens; assembly: GCA_002259235.3. Taxonomy (NCBI): domain Eukaryota; kingdom Metazoa; phylum Nematoda; class Chromadorea; order Rhabditida; family Rhabditidae; genus Caenorhabditis; species Caenorhabditis latens. The sequence goes on along the minus strand of CM056092.1, from coordinate 16,898,384 downwards.
ATGTATGTTCCTCTTGCCACTCTCCATTATTCATACAGTCTTCTCTTCCTTCATCCAATTTTTGTCGTCTCGTCAACGCGCGGGTCGTCGGGAAGAGCGTATTATCACCAACACACAACAACGACGACGACGACGAAAAACTGATGATGATGTGGAATGGCGCGGTGCCCGCGGGGAGGGCGCCTCCCTGAACAAGAGAAAAAAAAACTATTGAATGTGCTTTAGAGGTGTCGAATATAGTGCAGGAATTGTGATTTTTATTTTTCTCTCTGAAACGTTTCTCCCGGATTCCATCTATTAGGAGGAGACAGTGTGCACCACTAAAATAATACGCCCAATACTTTTTCCCCCTTCTTATCAATTCGTTGTCTGCTCGCCTGTTTCTCCACTCCCTTACCGCCTATTCAACCTTTATCAGTACTCGAAACAGTCCATTTCCTCACATTTCCTTTTTCCGCGCTGGCAGTTTTCGCTTTTTTCTCTTCTCTCCTGCCTGCATCACAGAAACAGTTCAATTAGGTTGTGCTGCTGGTTCCAACCAATTACTACTTGTTTTCGTTGCTGATTTTCGAGTTTTCGGGTGGTGCCCCCTCCTCTTCCTCGGCTCCCAAGTGATTCATTTTTCATCGTGCCCCAATTTCTGACAGCTTCTTCTTTTTTCTTCTTGCCTCTCATTCCCCCTCTTCCCTCACTCTCCGTGAGAACACGGGGGCCCATCCCCTCCTGTTTTTGTTTTGATTTTTCTATTTTCATTCCTTCCTCTCTCACACTCACTTCTACCACATCGCTACCAACTACTACTTCTTCTTTTCTGATTGTTGCTCCAAGTTCTCAATTTCGTTGTTATCCCACAAAAAAATATATATGAATTCGGGCGGCCCGAATATGTGGAAAGTTCTCACACACAAAAAACGCCCCAAAGAGAGAAAGAGTGATACATACATATATATATATATTTGAATATTTCCATATTCTATCTCTTTTTTTCCTGTTTCCTCCAGTTTTCAGTTTTCATTCCTTTTTCTCTATACTCTCTTTCCTTTTCCGATATTTTATCGATTATTCACAATGTTACGATTCGATCGACTCCTCGTTAGAAACGCTGGTTTTTTCCTCTCTTACCAAGAATAGTATTCTGATGATTCTAATTTCCATTTTTGTAAAAAAAAACCTTCTCTAACAAGGGAACGGGGAAGCCAATGTTCCAAGATTGTTAGTCAAATTTCTGAAAATTGAAATATATGTTTTTTTTTTCTCTATTATCGGTTCACGAACACTTGCCAGAGGTGTTAAAGGCGCATCTCATCTTTTTGGATTTTTGAAAAATGGTTTTGTAATTGAAAAATATCATGTGCCGTGTTTTTGAGGTTTCCAGGTGAGAAAATAACTGCAACTCATGTTTTCCTCTTCGAGACCATTTTGAAAAAATTCGATGCACATTTAACACCCCTTGGCAAAAAAAAAGCTAAAAGTTCCTGAACCGATAATACAGTGTCGGGATTTTGTTGTAAGCTCTGTCCTATTCCCACAATTCAGTTTCTA